>VMKM01004916.1:0-11328 GCA_008360985.2 Macquaria ambigua
TCCTCTCCTGTCTCCTCTCCTGTCTCCTCTCTTTTCTCCTCTCCTGTCTCCTCTCCTGTCTCCTCTCTTTTCTCCTCTCCTGTTTCCTCTCGTCTCCTCTCCTGTCTCCTCTCTTGTTTCCTCTCTTGTCTCCTCTCTTTTCTCCTCTCCTGTCTCCTCTCCTGTCTCCTCTCCTGTCTCCTCTCCTGTCTCCTCTCTTTTCTCCTCTCTTGTCTCCTTCCTCTGAGCAGGTTGACTGTGTGTGACGAGGATAAGTTGACTCATAATGAGTTAATCGGAGAGTCCCGGGTTCCTCTGAAACGTGTGAAACCCGACCAGACGAAACATTTCCACACCTGCCTGGAGCACCCGCCCCCGGTAACACACACACACACACACACACACACACACACACACACACACACACAGTCTTGTCTTTGTCTGCACCCCAGAGTCTGAATAACTTGTAGTCGCTGTTTTCTGCAGCAGTTTGATTCTTTGAACAGAAGCTTCCTCACTGCATCTGCTCTTTCACTGTTGTCTTCTTCTCTTCCAGCTGCCCTCTCCGACCGCCATGGGTGAAGCCCTGCGAGGAATATCCTGCTACCTAAGAGAGGTAAGAGTCCATCCAGCCGTACATCCGTCCACCTGTCTGTCTGTAAGTGCAGGTCGCTGAGTTTGCTGTCACTTTCACATTCAGCTGTGATCAGTCTGATGTGGTGACACCAGATAAAAGGTCGTGGGGTTACCGACCAGTCAACAGGTTTCTGCCTCCTGACAGTGACAGACAGCGATCTCATGGCTCGTACTTGCTCCTTGGTGGTAACGTAGCTTCTTTAGAGATTTATGGGTATGAAAGTCAGGGTTGAGGTTTAAAAACCACTTGATTGCCTTATGAATTTATTGGAACTGGTGTGGCCTTTTTATTGAAACACTGCCAACTGATTATTGTTTCCATGTCCAGCTGAAATATACTGAGAGGCCTCGTCCTGACCGGCTGGATTCAGAGTATTTCGGAGGTGATGGGAGAATTAATCATTAAAGACTCACTGAGCTGCTGTCATTTGAGGCAAAAGTTTGGCCTCGGAAGTAAATTAAGTTTTTTGAACTGATGCTGCAGTGACACGTTTTTTCATGCAAATGAGTCTGTTTAGTTTCTCATTACAATTTACATTTGTATTACGCTGTGTTACACTCTTTGAGGAATCAAATCAAATTGAATAGACTTTCCTTCACAGTGGATTCAGGAGAGGCTCAGGTGTAACTAACAACATTAATTATAGCAGCTTCATTCAGCTGTACCACTGTGCACCAGAGCCCTGCGGCTGCAGCAGCTAACCCAGGTTACCACTCGCACCTCGTTATTAATGTTAATAATTACACCTCACTATTGATCATACTCAGTACGTGTTATTTTTGATATTATTAGTTAAACCTTATTGTCATTTATTACACCTTAGTTATTAATGTTAGTATCTAGCAACATCTCATTAAAATATCACCATTTACACACATTAATAATGTTACTATTTGCACAACTAATTATTAATGCTACTAGATACATGTCATTAATATTATTAGTTACTGCTCATTATTAATAATACTATTTACATCTTATTGTGAATGTTATTAGTGACACCTCATTATTGTTAATAGTTAGTCCTTAGTGTTACTAGTTACACCTCATTAATAATGAACCTAATTTGCCATTAGCTACACCTTATTATTAGTTTTACTAGTTACAGCTCTTAGTAATGTTATTAGTAACACCTCATTAATAACTGTATTGGTTTCACCTCATTATTAATGTTACGTTACATCTTATTAATGATTTTAATAGTTACACCTCATTATTAACGTAGTGAGTTACACCTGAGTATTGATGCTACTGGTTACAGCTCAGTATTAATGAATTAATTAGGTGTTGTCAAAATGTTTGCTGTGATGAAGGTTTGTTAAATTTCAAACAGATGTGAGAAGGAAATCGAATTGTTACACTCTTAATGAGGACCGTCGTCATGGCAAATGAATCTCCACTGAATGACTCATGGATGGATGGTGTATTGAGCAGAAACTGTGAGTCAAAAAGGATAATCCTTGATGTTAATTGATGATTAGAGAGCGAGAGGCTGAGGAGCTGATGTTTGAGATGTTTCCTCTCCTCTGCGTTATTTAAATCTCAGTCACTCGATACGTTAATTAGAATCATGAAAGTCAGAGGAAATATAATCTGCATGTTGAAGAGCAGAGAAACATTTAAGCTTAAACCCAGAAGAGGGCGTTAAGAGGCTCTTGTGGTTCTTCTGCACTGAGAGGAGGCCTCACACGGGGAGCCGGTTTACACTTTCACTGGAGCGGTCACTGGAAATGTTTTTCAGAAGGAGAAGCACTTCATTGGTCGAGTTTATTTTCCTCAAAGTCAGAAATTTGAATTTAACCATCTAAGGACCAGAGATCAGCAGGGACCAGCTCAGATTTAAGACCAGCACCCTGGTGAGGGGCAGCGCTTCAGATCTGTGAATCTGTGATCCAGACAGAAACAAAAAGATCAAACCAGGACTTCAGTTTAAAGATCAGAACCCCTAACCTTAAGATTCTCCTTAAAGTCCAAGTTCAGGTTTCCTGAAGAAAATAATAATAAAATAAAATCGGTTCCACAAAACACCCTCAAGTCTTCTCCTTAAGGTTTCCTTAAAATGTCCACTTAAGTATTTAAGGTTTTCTCCTTACATTAAGATTTTACATTAAAATCCAATAATATAATATACATTATTCTGCATAATGAGTACTTTTACTTTTGGTACTTTAAGTATATTATATTTTTACACTGTGGTATTACTGCCTTTGCTTCATGTGCAGACTGATATTAGAGCCGTCTGACACAGTGTGACTGACATGCAGCTGTTATTGATCAGTGAGCTTCCTGCTGAGGTGCAGCAGTGCTGAGTCTCTGCAGCTGGAGTCTCACCAGGGGCGGTCATTAATTAGATTTTCCCGGGCTCACTGGATGGTAATGTGATTTTGCTCGCTCCGCATGACGGTGAAGTGATTCAGTGCGGGAGCGTGGAAATCCAGGGACAGGCCTCACAATGTCACCCAGCAGCCGCCACCTAATGTAGACTCTGTAATCCAGATGTGGTTAAAGAGTAGTGTTAGTACATTTCCATGTAGTACAGTGTGTACAGTGTGTACTTACTTGTGTAGTGTGTTAATTTTGAAAGGGTAGTGTTGTCTCAAATCGAACACAGTCGTTGTGCACTTACCGGAAATTACGATCGCAACATTTGACAACATTTGACGTCTTCTTCTTCTTCTTCATGGTGAGCTGCAGCCAGGCGGAGCATTATCACCAACATCTGACCGCAATTGTCGCCCACCAAAATATCTGCCGGCTCGTTTGCTCATTTGACTTAAATTCAGTTTTAATAAAAATGAGCATGATTTTACTTTTAGTGCAGTGTTCACCGTAACAATCACAACCGCGGCCGCCATTTTCACAGGTTGGTGGTCCCTCCCCTTCCACTACGTAGCCAAGATGGCGACCGTTGACAACTTTCTGACCGTTATGAGTTAAACACCTTCCGGGTCCTCACAGTGCTGCATTTTGCCATAATGTCAGTGTGAACGCACTTATGCACTCAAAATAGAAAGTGGAATACGGAAGAACGGGACTTGAGACACAGCTCTGGTCTGGTGATGATCTATATTTTTCTTATCGTCATTAAATCTAATAAAAGGAGCCAAACCAACAGTGAATGCATCCTGCTAACGGTGTGTGTTTTACAGCTCCAGTGATACGAAACAAAGCTCTCAGTGTTTGGGCTTCATGTGAAAGAACAGAGATGATAAAGAGTTCAGATCAGATTGAACTGAAGGAAACATTAACACGATCAGCACGTTACAAACTGTAAACAGCCATGATCAATACGTTTCATTTCACTGATCAGAAGAACAATTGGCAACGTGTGATCCTGAACGTGCATCATATTATTTTCTAAGATTATAATAAAGAATAAAGGAAAAGAGATGTTCAGTAATAAGTTTAACTAATAAGCTGCATGTGTTTTTCAAAACGGACATTAGCTGTTTGATGGTGGTGAGGAAAATAAGGATTGATCCTCTGCATGTAAACACACCTGTATGGCTGTAATAATAGTTTGATCTCTTCTCTATATAGTAAATCTTACAGCTGAAACAGACGGAGTAAAATGTAAGATGATGAAAAAAAAAAATCGTACAGTCTCTTGTTGTTTTGGGTCTGCAGATGGGGTTTGATGACAGTAAGAAAAATCCATAACATCTCCTTTAAAAAAGCTTCACCTTTAAAAACAAGTGGACAACTTCAACTTCTGCTGGTAACATACAGAATATTGATGTATTTTTAACCAAAAAGAATCACAAACCATCATTGATGGCAGCCTGAATCTGCTTTCAACATACTTCAACATGAGAGAATCAGAACAATAAGAGCTGGAACTGAAACAATACAACAAAACCTGTGTTTCTGTGAGCCTGCAGACCAGGACCCCGAGAAGAGATCTGCACCCACAGCTGGAGCTTTCTCAGATAAAAGAAACGCTATCGAAGGCGAGAGACAAATCTGGGCAAGAGAGAGACGTCCGGCTAAATGAGAGATAACTCCTCAGTGAGTGACAGCTGGAGGAGAAAGACCGTCAGAGATGGGAGGACAGATGAGGAGGTTAAACCCACAGAGGGGTCGAGATGGTCTGCAGGGAACAGGAAGTGTCTGTCCTGAATAGTCTGGAGATAAGTAAACAATTTGAGCACAAAGTCTCCTCCCCTGCTGCGCTCACCGTTCAGTCCGTCAATATAAAGTCACGTCACGTCGCCGAGGTTCCTTCAAACTTTTCAAACTTTATTTAAAAGGCTTGTGGAGAGACTGTCTGTCAGGCTGGAGTTTTGGATTTGAACTTCTCAGTTAAGCATGAAAACACTTCAGTGTTGGTGAAGCAAGAAGATGTTACGGTGGCCTGTTGGGGGAAAAAAAAGTCCCAACATAATGAGCAAAATGTCAAAGAAATAAGTCCTGATATTCCAAGAAAGAAATGTTTTTATGTATGTATAAATCTGTAATATTACTGTCAGCGAATGATCATGTTGCTCTGTGACTGCTGGAAACAAACGGCTGATTGATCACAATTAAAACATTTCCAAAATGATATTTATGGAGCTGCTTCTCTGCTGTCCACATCACAGCATGAAGACGTAATCCTTGTATATATTTGGGAGAAAAACTGTGAGTACAGTGGGTGAAATTGCCCTGGAAGACTTGAAGCTGCCAAACCACATCACAGCTCAGTCCAGCACCCTTACAAACCTGCCTGGAGGATTTAAGGTCCTTGAGGTGTCCCACAGCTGGCTTCTTTTCCCATTTCTAGAGGTCACACTGAGCTGTGAGGACGGTTCAGGAGGGATTCGGTGGAAACTCACTGACCTCAGGGTCCGAATAACAGAAAAAGTCATTTTATTTGGAAAAAAATAATCAGAGATGCTTCGGTTTGTTCAATCATAGGTGTGTTCAGAGGCAGACGTGCAGCCTCAGTATGTGACCAAATACCTCCAGCACACGAACAGCGGACGTTGAAAAGGTAAATTGAGTTATAAAAAATGAATCAGGGTTGATGCTGCAGGCCTGTTAGGACCCTGTGTGTGTGTGTATCATGTTAAAGTACGCAGTATAATTGACAGCTGGAGGCTCCTTTTGTATATGTGTGTGTGAATAGTTTAATCCCATTAAATGTGAATATGAACCGTTTCCTCGAGGTGCTGATTTGTTTTTCTGTCCGCTGTTTTTATCTTTTAGTTTTGGGAAATTTCCACTTCCTGTCTTTCTGAGATGTTCAGATGGACATCAGTCTCAAGTCTGTGAGCTCAGTGCCGAGCTGTAGTCAGACATGGTTAGCCTAGCTTAGCATAAAGACTTGAAGCAGGGGGAAACAGCTAGCCTCTAAAATACACTGCTTAACATGATGGATCTTGTTTGTTTGATCTGTACAGTTCTGCAGGAACTATTTCTTGTGAACAACAGTGTATCCATCCGCCCAGTACCTCTGGGCAGTGTCTGTAGCATAGGTTGCCAGATATGGTCTCTGTACAGGCACAAAGATACCAAACCTGGCAACCTAAAGGTGAGCAGACACTGTACATTTTTATGTTTATTGTACGTTGTGTTAACTCTCACTACACGTTTTAATCACACTTCTGCACAACCAAAACCCACGACTTCTACGCTCTCACTGTACGGATATAATCGCCCGGAGACGACGTAAACACTGAACCCCTGAGAGGTTTTGTCCATCGACGAGACAAAACGTTGACAGAAAAGAGAAAGGCAGCGCCATTCTCAGCGATTCTTTGAACGGAAATCAGGAAGAAAAAGATGGATATGGCTGATAGATCTGGTCTGTCTGTTTTATACAGCACAGTCTTGAGTCCAGACTTTAGTCAGTTACAACATGTAAAATATTACTGCAATAATAATTCACTGCAGTTTATAACAGATCCTTTGTGGAGATTACCGAACTGCAGACAGCCGATCCAAAATGTCTGACCTGCCAGAAATCCAACCGATCGTACGACAGCCAGATCGCTGATCGATCAAACTACACGTCAAATGAAGGCCAATATGACGAAAAATTGGCCTGATTTTAAAATAAGTCGGGGCGACCAGTTTACAGTTAATATCAGGCTTAACCCGTACAGCGTTGGCCAAACATCACTGTGACGACAAGAGTCCGGGAAGTCACTTCCCCCGGCTGTTGTTCGCCAAGAAATAAGTCCAACATGCAACTTCCCCTAAAACAACAAACACAGATTAAACAAACAAAATCCATCGTATTAATCAGTGAGCGTTGGAGGTTGGTGGATGTATTTATGAACTTTGGACAGAGCCAGGCTAGCTTGCTTCCAGTCTTTATGCTAAGCTAAGCTAACCACGTCCTGACTCCAGCTCTGTATCGAACACACAGATGTGAGACTGATGTTCATCCAAGCATCTGACTCTCAGAAAGAAGAAAGAGTCAGAGGATTTCCCAAAATGTTGAGCTGTTTCATTAAAGGGTTATTTATCTCCTGGTTCAGAGACGTGTCATGGATGTGGATCAAACTGGACTCTGTATAAAGAGAGGTCTATTTCAGATCCTGATGTTAAGGAGCTTCTGTTGTCATCAGATTTCCTCGTTTCGTTCAGATTTCCTCCACTCCATGTGGGCAGATGAAAGTGGCAGAGTGGAGTGAAAGCTATTATCTGAATTAGTCCTACGCTCTAACTCAGATCATTTCCAGTAAATTAAACCGTCATGAGATGAAACTACTTCTCATTTTTCTGGACGACTGCCAGACCTCGTAAAGACCTCTGGGAGTCTCTGAACCGCAGGTTAGAAAATCTCTCAGCGACAGGACGCCCTCGTGCTCATCTCTCCAGACCTCAGGACGGGATTGGATGTTCTGTTATTAGTCTGTCACGTCCATTTACCAAACTACGCCTCAACATGTCCTCAGGGACGGATAATGGACCTGGGTGTGAGTTTATTTCTGGCCTGTGGAAGACGACACTGTGTTTGATATACAACATCCTTTTCTCTCAGTTTGTGCTCTAAAACGCCCAGAGAGGCGTTTTATAATTCTAATCACTCAAAGTCTGATCCTGGTTGATGCTCAGGAGATCAAACATCCGTCTCACTGAGTCATCTGGTCTCATAAACTCTGGTCTTGATTTCGGTTTGGACTTGGGACTTGCTGGTCTTGACTTGCTGGACTGAGTTTTGATGACAGAATTTGAAGGCCGCTGCTTTTAATTTGTCTTTGCAGTTAAAACCTGTAATTCAACTTTTTGGTTTGTCGTCTGTTTCTGACTTTTTTGGAACCAAAAAAATCTGTTTCCACGGCAACAGTCACCCACCAGGTGCCACAAAGCGGCGTCCGTCACCTGCAGCACGCTGTCCCTGGTGTTTGGTCGTTCTTTGTCTTTTACTGGCGACATCAGCTGATTGTGTCACTGGTTTGTAGGAAATAAGACTTCAGGGTCCAATTAGACACCTTTAAAGATTAGTTTAGGTTCGTGTGGTGTGTGTGTGTGACGCAGGCAGAGCGTCTCGTTGGTTTGTTAGCGTCTGCTGGGTTTTCTAACCCGGCGTGAGCTCATTAGCCTGCCTTCCCCTCAGCAGTCATACAGGTGCTTTAACAAAGACGGAGGTAGGGGAGGTGTTTTATTGTCGGTAAAATCCCTTTTTCAGCCAATTGACCTTGGTGTGGTGACAAACAGGAGCTGTACATAATGACTCACCTTCGGTCCTTTCTTTGTTTGTGCAGGCTGATCAGAGAGCAGCCGGCTGTCAAACAAACAGCAGCTCAGTCTGACAGAGTTTCTCTGCTCGTGGGATTAGATGACGGCTCCGTCTTTGGTCAAATGTCACCATTTCTCTGCTCATATGAGGGACGTAAGACTGGTTTTCAATCAATGGCTGTCCTTCACCCTTAATTGGAAGCTTATTTTTAGCAGCTATGGATGAATGTGTTTCCTCTTCATGTTCTTTTCCACCCTGACAAAAGCTCAAATTATGTCCAACAGCAGCCTCAGTCTTTAATTATTGTGCGTTACAGTGTATTCTAATTAACATTAAATGCTTGCTCTGTTGTTAATATTTATTATTTATCATGTTTCCCTTCATCCCTCCTTCGCTGCTGTTTGTATTATTTCACCGAGCAGTTATAAAACAAGTTTATTAACAATCAATACCTCCTGAATGAGAGGTCAGTCTCACCTCCTTTGTCAAACTGCTGGACGTCAGAGAATTGAACTTGTGGACCAGATCAATCCACAACAGGAAGCAAATATCTCTCACCTTCATTGAAATGAACGGGGAGAAAACTAAACGACAAAAATACTTAGTGAAGTGGGAGGAGCTGCTGGTTCCAGACGTCTTCTTCCCCATCGTACATTATAACTTCAAAATGTTTAGTTTTAATGATCTCCTCAATGTTCTTCAACACAGAAACACGACCTTCTAATTTAACCAGTTTTTACTATTTAAACTTTGTTATATATATATATATATAGATAGATAGAGGTTGGCTCTAAATACTACAATACCCATAAGCCTCAGCTGCCAATATGGAGAATAATTCGTTGCAGTGAACAAACGTTTTGCCATAGTTTCTGAAATTCATCAAACATCGACACAAAATCTGAAAGATTGGAACGAGTAACAAGAGTTCGAAGCTCTGTGATTGGATGTTTGTTAGTGAAATGCACCTTCTCTCCTTCTTTAGTTCTTATGTCCACAGGCTTCTTCGTGTACCTTTAACTTTTGTCTTTTCAAAGACGTGTGAAATGTTGATATTCTTCAGGTTTTAGCAGCGTTCTGTGGACATGTATACAGTTCATTCACGGCCTCTTCCTGTTTACATTCAGCTCTGTGCTGGAAACAAACCAACCAGCCAACAGTCTGCAGGGCTGGGGTAGAGATGCAGGCACAGAAGAAAAGACAAGGAGAAACACAGCTGCTGTTAAACATGATGAAAGACTTGGAGATCAACAGGTTTCTGGATATGAACAAATATCACAACGCCGACCTTTTCAAGAAGGAACGAATGAAAGAGGGAGGCTGAGTTCACACGGTCCAACAAGGCTGCATGGAAACAGGAATATTAGAGGAATATTCATCTTCATCAGACATTTAAATAAGGGCAAAAACCGGAACATTTTGTGCATGTAAATGTAGTCAGTGTGTATCAGAAAATAAACCAGACTTTAACTTCAGACACCAGGGATTAGATTTAGACACGTGATTAAAAGAAGAATGGCTTCATTCAGGTTAGGAGAGCTTCGTCGTCACAGTTCTGGTTAAAATACGTCCTTGTTTGAGCTCAGTTAAGTTGACTGTCGGTAGAAAACAAGCAGCTTTGTCTCGTATCAAAATCACTTAGTTGACCCGTCTGCACGACAGCTGTAACTCACACGAGAGGTCTTTGTCCAGTAAACAACACGCAGAAACGTTTCAGGCCTTTGAACAAACCCTCATGTTCATCTTTCAGTCTCCTGGAAACCGTCAGACTGTGGTTTTAAATTCAGCCCTCCTGCGAGGTCGGCTGTCAGTTGAACCGGAGCTCTGGATGAAGATCAGATCTTCACCCTCCTCTCACTTCAAACACCGGCTGTCCGTCAGCCGCTCACCTGGAACAGGAACCTGCAGCCTGATAACATTTCCTCCAGCAGGGCAACGTGTTTATTGAAGTGTGGACTGGAGCAGATATCTGAGGCTGGACTGATGGATGATTTCATTTCAGCCAGAGAGGCCGACTTTGTAAATGTTGCTGAGCTGAAATCTCATCCAGCACAGGGTTCATTTAAAAGTGCCTTTCCCACCAATTGGAGGTGGGCGGGAGAGAAATCCTGCCAAGCTGTGCTGACTCCTCTAAAAGCCATCGATCTGCTTATTTACTGACCTTTTTTTCTTTTCTTAGCTGCAGTTTTATTGTGCAGAGCGGTGGGAAGCAGGCTCCCTGGAGCTGAGTACCAGCTGACTTTGTAGGAAGCACTTAATACAGATGACGTGAATAACACTTTCACCTTTTTTTCTTTTGTGCAAAACTAAAGCATTTGGGTGTTTTTTTTTTGAAGCACAGTGAAAGGTCAAAGTGTGAAGGAGGTGAGCTGATCAAAGTGAGAGACGCAGGTGGTAAACTGAGCTCAGGCCGTCGGCCGATCGGTCCAGTGATGGGGGGGGATTAAACTATCGATCCTCTCAGCCTCTGCTGTGTCACGACCAGAAGGATCAAATCAAAGACCTGCGCTGCGATGAGTTTAATGAACACCATCAGTGCTGGTGGAGGAATGTACATTTAATATTGTACTTTTTACTGCACTGCATTTATCTGACAGCTTTAGTTACTTTACAGATTCAGATTTTTACACTGAACATATGAAGGGTTTATAAAATCTGATGTTTAGTTCTAAATGAAACTCCCCAACAGCTTCTACAGCTACAGCTGATCAATCAGTCCATTAATGATTGACAGAAAATGAAGGGTTGAAGTGCATGATCATCTAATGAGAAATAATCAGATAGAATAGAACAGGCACAGGGGACGTTTACTGCTTTAATACTGAACACTACACTGTTACTGAGTACACTCACGCTGTTACTGAGTACACTCACACACTGTTACTGAGTACACTCACACTGTTACTGAGTACACTCACACACTGTTACTGAGTACACTCACACACTGTTACTGAGTACACTCACACTCTGTTACTGAGCACACTCACGCTGTTACTGAGTACACTCACACTGTTACTGAGTACACTCACACACTGTTACTGAG
>VMKM01004917.1:0-11326 GCA_008360985.2 Macquaria ambigua
CACTGAATAAGGGCACCTCCTGCAAAAAGACCCTAAGACAGCTGCCGAGACAGTGGGAATCATTACATGTCTACAAAAATGAGGAATCTACAAGTTTAGTTTATGTAAGGATTGAGTAGAGAATCACACCACGACTTCAAAGCACTTTCTTACATTTACTTGTCTTGCACTTCAATTGCAGAATGTGAATAAAATGTAAGTGCATCTCTTACCAAAGTTTGCAAATGACACACAGATCACACACCTGAAGATGTATAGGTCAGCAAAACTACCCCAACAAAAAGCACTTACTGCATTGAGAAACAAAGTTGGTGATAGTGTTAGGGTAATAATAATGACCAAATTTAGCTGTTGATGAGAAAAACTGTATTGCATTGAATCCGATCAGAGTGACACCCCAACTATATAGCACTTTCTTAGCATTGGAGTCAAAGAGTTGCATAAGTTGAAGTGTATCTCTCACTGAAATCTGTATCTGAATTGTAGAAGTGATTTCTTCAAACAGTTCTGTGGATATTTTTCCATCAAGGAGATTGTCAGAACCAAGACAACCCCAAAGAGAAGCACTTATGAACACAAGAATCACCAGTGTCTCTATTTGAAGTGATCTGAGGCTGATTCTTACAGAATATGTCAGCTAGTCATGTAAAAATGATAAAAGTAAGAGTGATATCTCTGTTGAAGAAATCACAACCAAGACAAGCCCAAAGAGGAGCACTTATGAACACAAGAATCACCAGTGTCTCCATTTGAGGTGGTCTGAATGTGATTCCATTGACATCACACTTAAGTAACATTCTGTAACAGAACATTCTGTAGCACTTGTCGCCCAGCAACAAATAATTTAGAATCACTGTCCCAATGAATTCTAGGACTTCAAATGTCAGCAAATCACCAGTGGCCGTATTTGAAGTGATCTGAGATTGATTCTCACAAAATATGGCATACAATACATTCAGTTGTATTTGTCAGTTAAAACTGCCCCAACAAGTAGCACTTACTGACTTTAACAGTCAAGTCAATGCTCAAGTCGGGGTAATACTACTGACTGAAAATAAAGGGTCAAAACAGCTTTCTTCACCTGTCCTGATGAATTATAGGACTTCAGAGGTCACCAAAACTACCCCAACAAGAAGCACTGACTGCATTCAGAACTCAAGTCAGTGCTCATGTTTGGGTAATGTTGGTGACAAATGTATGCATTTAGCTAGTCTGTTGATGAGAAAAACTGTATTGCATTGAATCCGATCAGAGTGACACCCCAACTATATAGCTCTTTCTTAGCATTGGAGTCAAAGAGTTGCATAAGTTGAAGTGTATCTCTCACTGAAATCTGTATCTGAATTGTAGAAGTGATTTCTTCAAACAGTTCTGTGGATATTTTTCCATCAAGGAGATTGTCAGAACCGAGACAACCCCAAAGAGAAGCACTTATGAACACAAGAACCACCAGTGTCTCCATTTGAGGTGGTCTGAGGCTGATTCTTACAGAATATGGCAGCTAGTCATGTAAAAATGATAAAAGTAAGAGTGATATCTCTGTTGAAGAAATCACAACCAAGACAAGCCCAAAGAGAAGCACTTGTGAACACAAGAATCGCCAGTGTCTCCATTTGAGGTGGTCTGAATGTGATTCCATTGACATCACACTTAAGTAACATTCTGTAACAGAACATTCTGTAGCACTTGTCACCCAGCAACAAATAATTTAGAATCACTGTCCCAATGAATTCTAGGACTTCAAATGTCAGCAAATCACCAGTGGCCGTATTTGAAGTGATCTTAGATTGATTCTGACAAAATATGGCATACAATACATTCAGTTGTATTTGTCAGTTAAAACTGCCCCAACAAGTAGCACTTACTGAATTTAACAGTCAAGTCAATGCTCAAGTCGGGGTAATACTACTGACTGAAAATAAAGGGTCAAAACAGCTTTCTTCACCTGTCCTGATGAATTATAGGACTTCAGAGGTCACCAAAACTCCCCCAACAAGAAGCACTTACTGCATTCAGAACTCAAGTCAGTGCTCATGTTTGGGTAATGTTGGTGACAAATGTATGCATTTAGCTAGTCTGTTGATGAGAAAAACTGTATTGCATTGAATCCGATCAGAGTGACACCCCAACTATATAGCACTTTCTTAGCATTGGAGTCAAAGAGTTGCATAAGTTGAAGTGTATCTCTCACTGAAATCTGTATCTGAATTGTAGAAGTGATTTCTTCAAACAGTTCTGTGGATATTTTTCCATCAATGAGATTGTCAGAACCAAGACAACCCCAAAGAGAAGCACTTATGAACACAAGAATCACCAGTGTCTCTATTTGAAGTGATCTGAGGCTGATTCTTACAGAATATGGCAGCTAGTCATGTAAAAATGATAAAAGTAAGAGTGATATCTCTGTTGAAGAAATCACAACCAAGACAAGCCCAAAGAGAAGCACTTATGAACACAAGAATCACCAGTGTCTCCATTTGAGGTGGTCTGAATGTGATTCCATTGACATCACACTTAAGTAACATTCTGTAACAGAACATTCTGTAGCACTTGTCGCCCAGCAACAAATAATTTAGAATCACTGTCCCAATGAATTCTAGGACTTCAAATGTCAGCAAATCACCAGTGGCCGTATTTGAAGTGATCTGAGATTGATTCTCACAAAATATGGCATACAATACATTCAGTTGTATTTGTCAGTTAAAACTGCCCCAACAAGTAGCACTTACTGAATTTAACAGTCAAGTCAATGCTCAAGTCGGGGTAATACTACTGACTGAAAATAAAGGGTCAAAACAGCTTTCTTCACCTGTCCTGATGAATTATAGGACTTCAGAGGTCACCAAAACTACCCCAACAAGAAGCACTTACTGCATTCAGAACTCAAGTCAGTGCTCATGTTTGGGTAATGTTGGTGACAAATGTATGCATTTAGCTAGTCTGTTGATGAGAAAAACTGTATTGCATTGAATCCGATCAGAGTGACACCCCAACTATATAGCACTTTCTTAGCATTGGAGTCAAAGAGTTGCATAAGTTGAAGTGTATCTCTCACTGAAATCTGTATCTGAATTGTAGAAGTGATTTCTTCAAACAGTTCTGTGGATATTTTTCCATCAAGGAGATTGTCAGAACCAAGACAACCCCAAAGAGAAGCACTTATGAACACAAGAATCACCAGTGTCTCTATTTGAAGTGATCTGAGGCTGATTCTTACAGAATATGGCAGCTAGTCATGTAAAAATGATAAAAGTAAGAGTGATATCTCTGTTGAAGAAATCACAACCAAGACAAGCCCAAAGAGAAGCACTTATGAACACAAGAATCACCAGTGTCTCCATTTGAGGTGGTCTGAATGTGATTCCATTGACATCACACTTAAGTAACATTCTGTAACAGAACATTCTGTAGCACTTGTCGCCCAGCAACAAATAATTTAGAATCACTGTCCCAATGAATTCTAGGACTTCAAATGTCAGCAAATCACCAGTGGCCGTATTTGAAGTGATCTGAGATTGATTCTCACAAAATATGGCATACAATACATTCAGTTGTATTTGTCAGTTAAAACTGCCCCAACAAGTAGCACTTACTGAATTTAACAGTCAAGTCAATGCTCAAGTCGGGGTAATACTACTGACTGAAAATAAAGGGTCAAAACAGCTTTCTTCACCTGTCCTGATGAATTATAGGACTTCAGAGGTCACCAAAACTACCCCAACAAGAAGCACTTACTGCATTCAGAACTCAAGTCAGTGCTCATGTTTGGGTAATGTTGGTGACAAATGTATGCATTTAGCTAGTCTGTTGATGAGAAAAACTGTATTGCATTGAATCCGATCAGAGTGACACCCCAACTATATAGCACTTTCTTAGCATTGGAGTCAAAGAGTTGCATAAGTTGAAGTGTATCTCTCACTGAAATCTGTATCTGAATTGTAGAAGTGATTTCTTCAAACAGTTCTGTGGATATTTTTCCATCAAGGAGATTGTCAGAACCAAGACAACCCCAAAGAGAAGCACTTATGAACACAAGAATCACCAGTGTCTCTATTTGAAGTGATCTGAGGCTGATTCTTACAGAATATGGCAGCTAGTCATGTAAAAATGATAAAAGTAAGAGTGATATCTCTGTTGAAGAAATCACAACCAAGACAAGCCCAAAGAGAAGCACTTATGAACACAAGAATCACCAGTGTCTCCATTTGAGGTGGTCTGAATGTGATTCCATTGACATCACACTTAAGTAACATTCTGTAGCACTTGTCACCCAGCAACAAATAATTTAGAATCACTGTCCCAATGAATTCTAGGACTTCAAATGTCAGCAAATCACCAGTGGCCGTATTTGAAGTGATCTGAGATTGATTCTCACAAAATATGGCATACAATACATTCAGTTGTATTTGTCAGTTAAAACTGCCCCAACAAGTAGCACTTACTGAATTTAACAGTCAAGTCAATGCTCAAGTCGGGGTAATACTACTGACTGAAAATAAAGGGTCAAAACAGCTTTCTTCACCTGTCCTGATGAATTATAGGACTTCAGAGGTCACCAAAACTACCCCAACAAGAAGCACTTACTGCATTCAGAACTCAAGTCAGTGCTCATGTTTGGGTAATGTTGGTGACAAATGTATGCATTTAGCTAGTCTGTTGATGAGAAAAACTGTATTGCATTGAATCCGATCAGAGTGACACCCCAACTATATAGCACTTTCTTAGCATTGGAGTCAAAGAGTTGCATAAGTTGAAGTGTATCTCTCACTGAAATCTGTATCTGAATTGTAGAAGTGATTTCTTCAAACAGTTCTGTGGATATTTTTCCATCAAGGAGATTGTCAGAACCAAGACAACCCCAAAGAGAAGCACTTATGAACACAAGAATCACCAGTGTCTCCATTTGAGGTGGTCTGAGGCTGATTCTTACAGAATATGGCAGCTAGTCATGTAAAAATGATAAAAGTAAGAGTGATATCTCTGTTGAAGAAATCACAACCAAGACAAGCCCAAAGAGAAGCACTTATGAACACAAGAATCGCCAGTGTCTCCATTTGAGGTGGTCTGAATGTGATTCCATTGACATCACACTTAAGTAACATTCTGTAACAGAACATTCTGTAGCACTTGTCGCCCAGCAACAAATAATTTAGAATCACTGTCCCAATGAATTCTAGGACTTCAAATGTCAGCAAATCACCAGTGGCCGTATTTGAAGTGATCTGAGATTGATTCTCACAAAATATGGCATACAATACATTCAGTTGTATTTGTCAGTTAAAACTGCCCCAACAAGTAGCACTTACTGAATTTAACAGTCAAGTCAATGCTCAAGTCGGGGTAATACTACTGACTGAAAATAAAGGGTCAAAACAGCTTTCTTCACCTGTCCTGATGAATTATAGGACTTCAGAGGTCACCAAAACTACCCCAACAAGAAGCACTTACTGCATTCAGAACTCAAGTCAGTGCTCATGTTTGGGTAATGTTGGTGACAAATGTATGCATTTAGCTAGTCATGTGAAAATGATGAAAGTGACAGTGATATGTCTGTTGAAGAGCTCTCAACCAAGACAACCCCAAAGAGAAGCACTTATGAACATAAAAGTCATCAATGTCTCCATTTGAGGTGATCTTAATGTGATTCCAATGACCTCATTCTTCAGTTACAGTCTGTAGCATTTGTCATGTACAGCCACCCCACCAAGTAGCACTTACTGAATTCAAACATATATTAATGCTCAAGTTGGGCCAATATCACAGACTTGCAGTGAGCAATCTTCTTTGCTTATGGCTTCTCCTTAGTCCAGATGTTTCTTTCTGACATGTTCTGTGTTGTGTCCCAGTTGCAGTGGAAGTGTTGTTTCTTGCACAAATTTGCCCATCTTAAATACAGAATGCAGCCATTTCCACCCAACTCCGCCTTCTTTTTCATGAAGTTTCAATGGTCTTGACAATGGTAAGTAGACAATAGCACTATTTGTACTTGATGAACAGACAACCATCATCTTAAATTCATGCATGCCATTAGAAGTTGATGAGTGGTCAATTAGACTCCAATGAGTTTTCTTGATGCAACTCATTACCACATGGTGGCCTGAAGTTGCAGCTCCATCAGCAGTGCTTTAAAGCAATACAAAGAAGCATAGTTAGCACTGAATAAGGGCACCTCCTGCAAAAAGACCCTAAGACAGCTGCCGAGACAGTGGGAATCATTACATGTCTACAAAAATGAGGAATCTACAAGTTTAGTTTATGTAAGGATTGAGTAGAGAATCACACCACGACTTCAAAGCACTTTCTTACATTTACTTGTCTTGCACTTCAATTGCAGAATGTGAATAAAATGTAAGTGCATCTATTACCAAAGTTTGCAAATGACACACAGATCACACACCTGAAGATGTATAGGTCAGCAAAACTACCCCAACAAAAAGCACTTACTGCATTGAGAAACAAAGTTGGTGATAGTGTTAGGGTAATAATAATGACCAATTTTAGCTGTTGATGAGAAAAACTGTATTGCATTGAATCCGATCAGAGTGACACCCCAACTATATAGCACTTTCTTAGCATTGGAGTCAAAGAGTTGCATAAGTTGAAGTGTATCTCTCACTGAAATCTGTATCTGAATTGTAGCAGTGATTTCTTCAAACAGTTCTGTGGATATTTTTCCATCAAGGAGATTGTCAGAACCAAGACAACCCCAAAGAGAAGCACTTATGAACACAAGAATCACCAGTGTCTCCATTTGAGGTGGTCTGAGGCTGATTCTTACAGAATATGGCAGCTAGTCATGTAAAAATGATAAAAGTAAGAGTGATATCTCTGTTGAAGAAATCACAACCAAGACAAGCCCAAAGAGAAGCACTTATGAACACAAGAATCGCCAGTGTCTCCATTTGAGGTGGTCTGAATGTGATTCCATTGACATCACACTTAAGTAACATTCTGTAACAGAACATTCTGTAGCACTTGTCGCCCAGCAACAAATAATTTAGAATCACTGTCCCAATGAATTCTAGGACTTCAAATGTCAGCAAATCACCAGTGGCCGTATTTGAAGTGATCTGAGATTGATTCTCACAAAATATGGCATACAATACATTCAGTTGTATTTGTCAGTTAAAACTGCCCCAACAAGTAGCACTTACTGAATTTAACAGTCAAGTCAATGCTCAAGTCGGGGTAATACTACTGACTGAAAATAAAGGGTCAAAACAGCTTTCTTCACCTGTCCTGATGAATTATAGGACTTCAGAGGTCACCAAAACTACCCCAACAAGAAGCACTTACTGCATTCAGAACTCAAGTCAGTGCTCATGTTTGGGTAATGTTGGTGACAAATGTATGCATTTAGCTAGTCTGTTGATGAGAAAAACTGTATTGCATTGAATCCGATTAGAGTGACACCCCAACTATATAGCACTTTCTTAGCATTGGAGTCAAAGAGTTGCATAAGTTGAAGTGTATCTCTCACTGAAATCTGTATCTGAATTGTAGAAGTGATTTCTTCAAACAGTTCTGTGGATATTTTTCCATCAAGGAGATTGTCAGAACCAAGACAACCCCAAAGAGAAGCACTTATGAACACAAGAATCACCAGTGTCTCCATTTGAGGTGGTCTGAGGCTGATTCTTACAGAATATGGCAGCTAGTCATGTAAAAATGATAAAAGTAAGAGTGATATCTCTGTTGAAGAAATCACAACCAAGACAAGCCCAAAGAGAAGCACTTATGAACACAAGAATCGCCAGTGTCTCCATTTGAGGTGGTCTGAATGTGATTCCATTGACATCACACTTAAGTAACATTCTGTAACAGAACATTCTGTAGCACTTGTCGCCCAGCAACAAATAATTTAGAATCACTGTCCCAATGAATTCTAGGACTTCAAATGTCAGCAAATCACCAGTGGCCGTATTTGAAGTGATCTGAGATTGATTCTGACAAAATATGGCATACAATACATTCAGTTGTATTTGTCAGTTAAAACTGCCCCAACAAGTAGCACTTACTGAATTTAACAGTCAAGTCAATGCTCAAGTCGGGGTAATACTACTGACTGAAAATAAAGGGTCAAAACAGCTTTCTTCACCTGTCCTGATGAATTATAGGACTTCAGAGGTCACCAAAACTACCCCAACAAGAAGCACTTACTGTATTCAGAACTCAAGTCAGTGCTCATGTTTGGGTAATGTTGGTGACAAATGTATGCATTTAGCTAGTCTGTTGATGAGAAAAACTGTATTGCATTGAATCCGATCAGAGTGACACCCCAACTATACAGCACTTTCTTAGCATTGGAGTCAAAGAGTTGCATAAGTTGAAGTGTATCTCTCACTGAAATCTGTATCTGAATTGTAGAAGTGATTTCTTCAAACAGTTCTGTGGATATTTTTCCATCAAGGAGATTGTCAGAACCAAGACAACCCCAAAGAGAAGCTCTTATGAACACAAGAATCACCAGTGTCTCTATTTGAAGTGATCTGAGGCTGATTCTTACAGAATATGGCAGCTAGTCATGTAAAAATGATAAAAGTAAGAGTGATATCTCTGTTGAAGAAATCACAACCAAGACAAGCCCAAAGAGAAGCACTTATGAACACAAGAATCACAAGTGTCTCCATTTGAGGTGGTCTGAATGTGATTCCATTGACATCACACTTAAGTAACATTCTGTAACAGAACATTCTGTAGCACTTGTCGCCCAGCAACAAATAATTTAGAATCACTGTCCCAATGGATTCTAGGACTTCAAATGTCAGCAAATCACCAGTGGCTGTATTTGAAGTGATCTGAGATTGATTCTCACAAAATATGGCATACAATATATTCAGTTGTTTTTGTCAGTTAAAACTGCCCCAACAAGTAGCACTTACTGAATTTAACAGTCAAGTCAATGCTCAAGTCGGGGTAATACTACTGACTGAAAATAAAGGGTCAAAACAGCTTTCTTCACCTGTCCTGATGAATTATAGGACTTCAGAGGTCACCAAAACTACCCCAACAAGAAGCACTTACTGCATTCAGAACTCAAGTCATTGCTCATGTTTGGGTAATGTTGGTGACAAATGTATGCATTTAGCTAGTCTGTTGATGAGAAAAACTGTATTGCATTGAATCCGATCAGAGTGACACCCCAACTATATAGCACTTTCTTAGCATTGGAGTCAAAGAGTTGCATAAGTTGAAGTGTATCTCTCACTGAAATCTGTATCTGAATTGTAGAAGTGATTTCTTCAAACAGTTCTGTGGATATTTTTCCATCAAGGAGATTGTCAGAACCAAGACAACCCCAAAGAGAAGCACTTATGAACACAAGAATCACCAGTGTCTCCATTTGAGGTGGTCTGAGGCTGATTCTTACAGAATATGGCAGCTAGTCATGTAAAAATGATAAAAGTAAGAGTGATATCTCTGTTGAAGAAATCACAACCAAGACAAGCCCAAAGAGAAGCACTTATGAACACAAGAATCGCCAGTGTCTCCATTTGAGGTGGTCTGAATGTGATTCCATTGACATCACACTTAAGTAACATTCTGTAGCACTTGTCACCCAGCAACAAATAATTTAGAATCACTGTCCCAATGAATTCTAGGACTTCAAATGTCAGCAAATCACCAGTGGCCGTATTTGAAGTGATCTGAGATTGATTCTGACAAAATATGGCATACAATACATTCAGTTGTATTTGTCAATTAAAACTGCCCCAACAAGTAGCACTTACTGAATTTAACAGTCAAGTCAATGCTCAAGTCGGGGTAATACTACTGACTGAAAATAAAGGGTCAAAACAGCTTTCTTCACCTGTCCTGATGAATTATAGGACTTCAGAGGTCACCAAAACTACCTCAACAAGAAGCACTTACTGCATTCAGAACTCAAGTCAGTGCTCATGTTTGGGTAATGTTGGTGACAAATGTATGCATTTAGCTAGTCTGTTGATGAGAAAAACTGTATTGCATTGAATCCGATCAGAGTGACACCCCAACTATATAGCACTTTCTTAGCATTGGAGTCAAAGAGTTGCATAAGTTGAAGTGTAACTCTCACTGAAATCTGTATCTGAATTGTAGAAGTGATTTCTTCAAACAGTTCTGTGGATATTTTTCCATCAAGGAGATTGTCAGAACCAAGACAACCCCAAAGAGAAGCACTTATGAACACAAGAATCACCAGTGTCTCTATTTGAAGTGATCTGAGGCCGATTCTTACAGAATATGGCAGCTAGTCATGTAAAAATGATAAAAGTAAGAGTGATATCTCTGTTGAAGAAATCACAACCAAGACAAGCCCAAAGAGAAGCACTTATGAACACAAGAATCACCAGTGTCTCCATTTGAGGTGGTCTGAATGTGATTCCATTGACATCACACTTAAGTAACATTCTGTAACAGAACATTCTGTAGCACTTGTCGCCAAGCAACAAATAATTTAGAATCACTGTCCCAATGAATTCTAGGACTTCAAATGTCAGCAAATCACCAGTGGCCGTATTTGAAGTGATCTGAGATTGATTCTCACAAAAGATGGCATACAATACATTCAGTTGTATTTGTCAGTTAAAACTGCCCCAACAAGTAGCACTTACTGAATTTAACAGTCAAGTCAATGCTCAAGTCGGGGTAATACTACTGACTGAAAATAAAGGGTTAAAACAGCTTTCTTCACCTGTCCTGATGAATTATAGGACTTCAGAGGTCACCAAAACTACCCCAACAAGAAGCACTTACTGCATTCAGAACTCAAGTCAGTGCTCATGTTTGGGTAATGTTGGTGACAAATGTATGCATATAGCTAGTCTGTTGATGAGAAAAACTGTATTGCATTGAATCCGATCAGAGTGACACCCCAACTATATAGCACTTTCTTAGCATTGGAGTCAAAGAGTTGCATAAGTTGAAGTGTATCTCTCAATGAAATCTGTATCTGAATTGTAGAAGTGATTTCTTCAAACAGTTCTGTGGATATTTTTCCATCAAGGAGATTGTCAGAACCAAGACAACCCCAAAGAGAAGCACTTATGAACACAAGAATCACCAGTGTCTCCAATTGAGGTGGTCTGAGGCTGATTCTTACAGAATATGGCAGCTAGTCATGTAAAAATGATAAAAGTAAGAGTGATATCTCTGTTGAAGAAATCACAACCAAGACAAGCCCAAAGAGAAGCACTTATGAACACAAGAATCACCAGTGTCTCCATTTGAGGTGGTCTGAATGTGAGTCCATTGACATCACACTTAAGTAACATTCTGTAACAGAACATTCTGTAGCACTTGTCGCCCAGCAACAAATAATTTAGAATCACTGTCCCAATGAATT
>VMKM01004918.1:0-11314 GCA_008360985.2 Macquaria ambigua
GATGGAAGGATTTTATATTCTTAAATGCAGATTAAAGTTTTCATCTCCCACTGTGTTCACAGATTTTCTGACTCAGCCAAACATCTCTGTCTCTACCTACATTGACGGGGTTTCTGAGGCTAAGCAGCAGGGGCTTCAGGTGCTCATGGGCTCCAGCTTCACCATCAGCTGCTCCATCGTGCCACAGTATCCAGAAGGCTCCTTCCAGCTTATTTTGACCACCTCAGCTACATCACAGAACTACACCCTGCCAGCTGTCAATCACTCTGCCCATTTCCTGTTCCCTGCTGCAGACCACGCCCACCAAGGGAACTACCGCTGTGTTTATCACATCTATGTTCTCTCCCATAACTTGTCTTCTGAGAGCCTGCCACTCAATCTCACTGTCTCAGGTAACTTCAGCAGGGAAAAATGACACTGACAACGCATGCAGGCCTGAAAGTATTATTTGTCTGAATCAGATAAAAAGTCATGAGGTGCCAACTGTTTATGAGACTGCATACAATGTCTTCATGATTCCTGCTGCTGTTCAGACTAATCTCATAAATGAATGAATGGATGAATGGATAAAGGACATGCAAACTGTAACGTTCATATAAAGTTCTTGATGAGTGCATTCTCAACAGGATAATACAACACTGAGGGATGAGTACATGTGATTTCAGCTAGGATTTTTTATCTTTGCTGCATTGGTCTAGAAGCACGCACAGGATGTGGTCGGCACGCTGCTAATACTGCTCTGTCTTCAAAGCAAACTGCTGCACACATGCACCTATATGAACCAATATAATGATTGTGAATCTGTTTCAGCCTCTTTGACAGATCTGATCATCAGACTGGTTGTGTTTGTGCTGATGATGGTGTTCAGTGCTGCCCTGTTCTTCTACTGTTTGGTATGTGTTTACACTTCCTGCACTGATGTTTCACATCAAAAGCCTTCCAGTGTCACATAGGACAGGATCCCTCTCTTTCCTGGTAGGCTTTTAATTTGAAACATCTGCAGAAAATACTGTTTTTCACTGATGATAGCGATTGGAAATAATACATGGATGAAAACAGCATTTCTGTCACATTACTGTATTGTTATGATAAAGTTAGCGCTCTGGAAATGTACATTATACTGACTTTAGCATTTGAGCTAGAAGAGTACAGATAATTTCAGCTTCCCTTAATGTTTTTATCGGCTTTTATGTGAGAATTTATGGCTGTAGCTAACAGTCACTCATGCTTTGAATTGACGTGCCAAAGCATAGACTGTAATTCGACTGTATTAGACTATTAAGACTAATTATTTAGTTAAAACTGAAACAAGCATGTTGCACCAAACATTCTTGAATTGTACAGAATTGGGGGTTTGAGTTGAATACTTAACATATATGTATTTAGTAAAGAGCATGTAGTTTGTGACTTAAAAGACATTTCTGCCATGCCTCTGTAGACCACCAGGGGGCAACTGCCAAGACGAGAGGACAACATTGAGCTGGATTATCTTGGTGGTGCTGAAGAGGCAGGAGCCCAGGGACCAGAGGAGGATCCTCAAGGTGCACTTCCAGATGGACTGCTCAGATCTCACACAGCAGTCAAATCAGAGCAGCCTTCTTCTGAATTCAGTATTTAATCTTGTTCTTGTTGTTTGTGTCACAGTCAGGTACTGGGGTCAAAGGAGGTAAAATGTGAATTTCACAAAACAAAAGTTGAGAAACTTTAAAGCATTACAAAGGGAAAATAGCACACATATATATATATATATATATATCATCATATATACATCTTTGCTTTTCTTACTATATTCTTATATTTTAAATTCCTGCACTGATGTTTCACATTAAAAGCCTGCCAGTGGCTCATAGGACATAATCCCACCTTTTCCCAAACACAACCTTCATGGATTCTGAGGTGGAAAGACACCAAAGGTACACATTTTCAGTACCTTTTCATACAGGAGATGTACATAATACCCCTGTTATACTGTTACCCCTGTCCTAAAAGTTATATCTGTGAAACTGCAATGGTAATTGGGAATATGGATGTACAGTATAGACCATTACAGTTACTATTGCAATTGTTATAGAGATGATACAGTGAGGAAGATGTGACATGTTGTGGTATTATACAGTATAATCTGCTGAGTGAATTGTTGTAGTGTAATATAATCTGCAGAGCCAGGCTTGAAACAGCAAAGAAAAAAAAGTGTGCCTCATTTACTGTAAGAGTAACAAACGAAACAGTTAAAGGTACTATATGTAGCATTTTACACGTATTAATCGATTTGTATTGCCAATATGTGAACAGATTGTAACGTAACTTTAAAAATGAGACTGACTTTCTCAGTTGCCTATAACAGCCTGAGGACTGATTTCTATGTAAAGTACTCGGGATGAATTTTCTGGGAAAATCCAAAGGATGTGACGTTTATGCGCACTCCCGAATACCTTGGCTCTCTTCAGCTCTAGTTCAGCTCACCTCCCCTACGCCAACAATGTGCAACACTAGCTAACGTTAGCTTAGAAATGGAGTCCACTAACGTCAACAAACGACTGGCATCCACCACAACACATGCTGTGTCTCAATTCAGATACTTCCATTAGTACCCTTACATGCAGTACACTGTGTACACTATGTACTGACTTGTGTACTGGGTTAATTTTGACAGGGTAGTGTTGTTTCATATCAAACACGGCTGTTGTGCACTTACTGAAAATGAACATTTGCTTCTTCATCTTGCAACTGGGTGGAGTATTATCTGCAACATTTTACCGCGATTGCCGCAAGCCAAAATATCTGCTGGCTCGTTTGTTCACTTGACTTCAATTCAGTTTTATTAAAAATGAATAAAAATGAAGGTGCTTTTACTTTTAGCTGTAACAATCGCAACCGTGGCCGCCATTTTCATATGTTGGTGGTTCCTCTCCTTCCTCAAACAAACATTGCTTGCTTGCTAACGTTATCGCTAGCAAAATATTGAGAGGATATGTTCGGCTAGTTGCCGAATGACTTTATCAGCTAACGTGATCCATGATGCTAACTTATGTATGATGACAAACAGTGTTGATTTTAGCCAACAATAAATGATGTAACGGTACAAAGCAAAGGTGTATAACTAACGATTGCTTTCTACTACCTAAGAGCAATGCAAGGCAGGGGCAGCCAACTAGCTAACTGTAACTTAAGCTAAGCTAGGGTTAGCCAGCTAGCTGTAACTTAGCTACACGGCATGGATCTTGCGTTGGTTGATTCGTAACGTTAGCTGATAAAGTCATTTGCAAATGGCAAGCTAGTTAGTATCATGGAGCCACTGGCCCAAATAAAATATAGGAACATTACAGATAGTAACATTATTCTAAATATTATTGTAAATCACTTTCAGTCTTGTGTATGTCACCTCCAATCAGTGTTTTGACCGATGCCCAGAATGCAACAGGATGCTGACTGCAGCTCACTTAACGGCCACCAGGTGTCACTAATAACAAGGACTCTATAACTGACTAGGGTGAGGGTAAAGTGTTAGCATGCCTTGTTCATGATGAACAAGTCCTGTCACAGGAAAGAAAGTGTAGCCTATGTTTTAGGTTACAGTTGGTCCCAATCTGTATTCTTTGCATGATGAAAACAAGATGTGAGTAGCAACCAATTGCAGTGCTCACATTAACCATTAGGAGTTTGTGTGCCACTAAGTCATATTTTGATGCTTCTACTGTCTGTGTTCTGTGACTTTTGCTTAAATTAATTGTCAGACATCATTTTAAGACTCCTGAGTTTTCAGAGAAAGTCGTGAATCATTTTAGGGCTAAAATAATCAGTAAATAGTTTGGACGATGAGAGGCACTAAACCCAAATTACAAACATCATTTGTTGTTAGGTCATTGCTTTTGAACAGCTAAACAAGAGAAGAAAAACACACATTGTTGACAGGACACTACAGACTGAAACAGCAGTAAAAAGGTATGAAAGCAGACTGTCAAGGTGACAATCAATCAAGCTTCAGACTCAAACAAACAAGACATGTTACAAGTCTTTTAAAGCAGCCATCATTGATTTCTTGGCCACCTCAACAACCTGTAAACACAAAGTCTGACATATTATCACCATACAACGGGTTTATGGCATTTATTAATATTTATGGTATTTGCAAACAATTGCCTATTTGCATATCCGGCAAACACAAAGCAACATTATCATTCATGTGAATTTGTGTTTTTGTCCAATATTCACTCTCCTCTTAGCTCTGGTTTGTGTGAAGGAATTTTCCTACATTAGGCTAAAATGTAATGGGACAGTGGTTCCCCAGGTCACATTTGGGTCATTTGTAAACCTAAAAGTATTAGGTCATATACTGTCTCTTTCAGAGCAATAGTTCAGCTCTCTGACTCCAAGGATAACTGGTCAGGGTGCAGCTGTCCTGATAAGGCTGTCCCATGTAAACATGGGATTTGTTGACTGATAACAACAATATTAACAATAAAAGGATGAATCTTTGAGTTCCCAGGCAGCATGTCTGATCACTTTACTATTTCTCTGCACATGACACAAACTCGGATTATATCAGTTTCATCTGGGTTGACCTGGACTGTAATGGGACTGTGGAGAATGGGAAGTTCAGGATGTATTGTTCTGTAGTAGTTCCTATAATAGTTGCATAAGAACTGTATTACCTGATTCCCACTGTTCTATGGATATTTAGTCCAATGCGCCACCTACTGGTTGGCTGAATTAACACCCTGGTAGGCAGCAGAGAAAACTGAGTTTTAAAATGCACTTAAAAACAGCAGCTTTATATCGGTACATCCAGCAGGAAATGAGGGACTGATGGTCAGAACCACATAAAACTGATGAGATGATTAAACGATGGAGAGGAGACAGCACATCGGACCAGAATATGGTATGTCGTAACAGCAGGCCCTCAGGAGGTCAGGAGGTCAGGAGGTTGCTTATATTGATAATGACACCTCTAACTCAGGGTGTTTTACTCTCTCTAAGTACTGTTTAAAACTGGGAAGTGGTTTTAGA
Organism: Macquaria ambigua; assembly: GCA_008360985.2. Lineage (NCBI taxonomy): Eukaryota > Metazoa > Chordata > Actinopteri > Centrarchiformes > Percichthyidae > Macquaria > Macquaria ambigua. Next base: position 5,008 of record VMKM01004918.1, read on the forward strand.
TGCATTTTAGCCAGATGCTGAAAAGGTGTAATATATATGTATAATATGCACATGTAATTTACACCTCCCATGTGTAACTACGAGTAAAACGAGACCCAGACCCGACCCCACTGAACCCGCTTACAGCCAAATTTGGGACCTGAACCCGATCCGAGACTGAAGCTATATTTTAATTTTTTTGTTATATGCTTGCTTTGGAAAGGCTTTCTCACAAATAAAAAATAACTAATAATATTTAATCACTAGTGGGTAGTTAAAAAAGCCTTTCTTCACCTCTTGTCACTTTTTCTTTCATTTTATTACTGATGCTGTATAAACTTTTATACAAAAGTCATTGCTTTGTTTTATTGATTGATTGATCAGTATGACTTGTTACTATTACTTTTGATATTTATGTTTACTTTCTATGCTCAAATGCACTTGCATGTACAATACAATAACCTTTACTCGAGTAATGTAATAATGGGTGACTTTTACTTTTTCTTCAGTCATGGTTCAGTATGAATGTTGAAGACTTTTTATATCACTGGTTGCAGCCTTTCTGCAGTGGAGGACGTCTGTGTGGTAACAGGAGTGTCCTTTGATTCTTACTGGAGTCAATGCACAGTCCGACAGCAGAGAAGTGCTTTTACATTTTGGTGTGCTAGACTCTGAGAGCTACTGTAAAACCATGACCTTACATACAAATGAGGCTGTCAGTACTCTTACTCCCACAACATTGCTTTGATGTTAACAGGATGTCACTATATGGTTATCACTGGCAGCTTCCTGTTAGCAAATCCTGCCCAAAAGTTTGCATGAAGAGAGAAACCACACGAAGCCTGATGAGGAGATTACAAGATGGAGAGGAAACTGAACAACTGACCAGCAGAGGAGAGCTGATAATAACACATAAGATCAAGAGACAGTATGTGAGGAAGATACAGTGACAGACTGGTACTGACAACGCACCAACTGGACATGGATCACATACTGGTGGTGTTCATGTTGCTCTGGAGCTCAGGTAGGACTTCACTCTCTTTAACCCCACTGACTGCTGCCCAGACTGACCCACTGACGGACAAACAACCTTAATTTAAACCAGTATTTTAAACTATAGTCAAGCAAAATCCCAAGGTTTCCAAAAATATAAGAAATTTGGGGAAGTAAGTATAAAATGATGAAGAAGAAATCTAGTTTTTACGTGTACTGACTGCAGACTTGTAGCAGGAAAAGTAGGACTAATCCCTTAAGGGCCCTGCTCCATTTAGGTTCCAGCAGTGAGTCGGCATGTTCAGCAGAGACCTGGCACCGCCACACCCAAATGAAACGCACACATTATTAATGTTTCCAGACATACTTGAGTAACCTTAAACTACCAAGAGTGCTACAGGACAAAAAACACCAAACTCACAAAAGCAATCACTGTAGAGGAAATCAAACAAATAATACATGGACTGAAAGCAGGGAAAGGCTTCTGGCAGACAATATTAGGCGAACGATACATTTTATTGATTATGCACAAAAGCAAAATGAAGACCTCATTAGATGCAGAGAAGACCTTTGATTTAGTGAGTTGGCCGTTTATGTTTGAGATCTTTAACAGCTTTGGCCTAGACAAGAAATTGGGCTTATGGTTACAAGCAATTTACAGTAATCCAGTCTCTAGAGTAAAAACGACGGTACACTGTCAAGAAGAGTCACAATACAAAGAGGAACCAGGCAGGGAGATCCTCTCTCCCCCCTTTTATTCACTATATACACTGAAGTGCTAGCAGTAGCAGTTAGAAAAAATGTAGATATAAAAGGAATACAGTTAGGAAAAGAAACGCATGAATTAGCACTCTACGTGGATGATATAATATATCTAACATCACCAGAGGATTCAGTGCATAAATTAATGAAAACAATTGAAGATTGTGGTAAAGTCTCAGGATATAAATTAAATAAGAACAAATGCCAATCATTGACAATAGGAAAACAAGTTAGCCAAACCTTGAAAGATGGCTATAAATTTAAATGAGATACAAATAAAACAAAATATTTGGGCATCAGTATTAGTAAGAATCTAGATCAACTGTATGGGAATAATTATAGTGTTGCATACATATATGCAAAACCTTAAAAATAAACAGTGAATGTGTATATCTCACAGAAATGGCGCATGACCCTGATTTTATTCCAAGCAAATCTGATAAAGTCTTGTAGGCCTGTAGGGGGTTAGTAACATACTACTAAACAGATTTACAGGTGAACAGAATCTCATAAACACAATGGATGTGGGGAACAAGTAGCAAACTACACACAATTCAATTCAATTCAATTCAATTCAGTTTTATTTATATAGCGCCATATCATAACAAAGTTATCTCAGGGCACTTTTTCTAGTAGAGCAAGTCTAGACCGACTCTTTATATTTACAGAGACCCAACCTTTCCCACCATGAGCAAGCACTATGCGACAGTGGCAAGGAAAAACTCCCTTTTAACAGGTAGAAACCTCGAGCAGAACCAGGCTCTAGGTGGGCGGTCATCTGCCTCGACCGGTTGGGTTGAAGGGGGAGAGATAGAGCAGGAAGAAAGAGAACATACAGCAGCACAATACAGTTTCACACAGAGATGTAACGCAATGGCCGCGGCAATGGCATGGCTGTCAACACCAACAGAAACAATACTAAGAGCAATATTACAGCAGCAGTACTAATAATAATAGCAACAGCAACTGCAGCAGCGGGTGCAGAGCAGGAGCACGGGGGCAGCAGGTGGCCGCAACCATAGATCCAGACTCTACAGCTCCGGAGGCAGAAGCACCTGCAGAAAGCAACAGAAGGAGAGAGAAAGGGGAGAGAAAGCACACAACTACGGGAAGAAGTTGAATTAGTAACAAGCATTGATGGGATATGAGGGCGTACAGATGGAGAGGAAGAGGAGGAGAGAGGAGCTCAGTGCATCATAGGAAGTCTCCCGGCAGTCTAGGCCTATAGCAGCATAACTAAGGGGGGCTCAGGGCTCACCTGAGTCAGCCCTACTATAAGCTTTATCAAAGAGGAAAGTCTTAAGCCTACTCTTAAATGTGAGGAGGTTGTCCGCCTCCCATACACAAACTGGGATCTGGTTCCACAGGAGAGGAGCCTGATAGCTGAAGGCTCTGGCTCCCATTCTACTTTTAGAGACTCTAGGAACCACAAGCAACCCTGCATTCTGGGAGCGCAATGCTCTAGTGGGGTAATAGGGTACTATGAGCTCTTTAAGATATGATGGTGCCTGACCATTTAGGGCTTTGAAGGTGAGGAGAAGGATTTTAAATTCTATTCTGGATTTTACAGGGAGCCAGTGTAGAGAAGCTAATATTGGAGAGATATGATCTCTTTTCCTGGTTCTTGTCGGTAAACGTGCCGCAGCATTCTGGATCAGCTGGAGAGTCTTAAGGGACTTATTGGGGCAGCCTGACAGTAGAGAGTTGCAATAGTCCAGCCTAGACGTAACAAATGCATGGACTAGTTTTTCTGCATCTGTTTGAGACAGGATGTGCCTGATTTTTGCAATGTTACGTAAATGAAAAAAGGCAGTCCTTGAAGTTTGTTTTATGTGGGAGTTAAGGACATATCCTGATCAAAGATAACTCCAAGATTCCTTACGGTGTCGCTGGAGGCCAGGGCAATGCCATCTAGAGAAACTATATCTTTAGATAATGTGTTTTGAAGGTGTTCGGGGCCAAGTACAATAACTTCGGTTTTGTCTGAGTTTAACATCAGAAATTGCAGGTCATCCAGGTTTTTATGTCCTTCAGGCATGCTTGAAGTTTAGCTAATTGATTAGTTTCATCTGGCTTGATCGATAAATATAATTGGGTATCATCTGCATAACAATGAAAATTTATGGAGTGCTTCCTAATAATATTGCCCAAAGGAAGCATATACAAGGTGAACAGAATTGGTCCAAGCACAGAACCTTGTGGATCTCCGTGACTAACTTTGGTGTGCATAGAGGATTCATCATTAACATGTACAAACTGATATCGATCTGATAAATAGGATTTAAACCAGCTTAGTGCGGTGCCTTTAATGCCAAATAAATGTTCTAGTCTCTGTAATAGAATGTGATGGTCAATGGTATCAAATGCGGCACTAAGATCTAACAAGACAAGCACAGAGACAAGTCCTTTGTCAGATGCAATTAGAAGGTCATTTGTAACTTTCACTAGTGCTGTCTCTGTGCTATGATGCTCTAAATCCTGACTGAAAATCCTCAAACAGCTTATTGTTGTGTAGAAAGTCACACAACTGATTGCCAACTGCTTTCTCAAGGATCTTAGAGAGAAAAGAAGGGTTAGATATAGGTCTATAATTTGACAGAACCCCTGGATCAAGAGTGGGCTTTTTAAGAAGAGGTTTAATTACAGCTACTTTAAAGGACTGTGGCACATAGCCTTTTAATAAGGACAGATGGATCATATCTAGTAAAGAAGTGCTAACTAAGGGTAAAACTTCTTTAAGCAGCCTAGTTGGGACGGGGTCTAAGAGACACGTTGATGGCTTAGATGAGGAAATCATGGAAGTTAGCTGATAAAGGTTGATGGGAGAAAAGCATTCTAAATGTACATCAGGTTTTACAGTTGTTTCTAAGGTTCCTGTGTTTGAAGATAAGTCAGTACCAACTGAGAGCAAGAGGTGCTGAATTTTGTCTCTAATAGTTAGAATTTTATCATTAAAGAAGCTCATGAAGTCGTTACTACTGAGGTCTATAGGAATACATGGCTCAACAGAGCTGTGACTCTCTGTCAGTCTGGCTACAGTGCTGAACAGAGACCTGGGGTTGTTCTTATTTTCCTCTATTAATGATGAGTAGTAGGCTGCTCTGGCATTACGGAGGGCCTTCCTATAAATTTTAAGACTATCTTTCCAGGCTAAACGTGATTCTTCCAGATTGGTGGAACGCCATTTCCTTTCAAGTTTTCGCGATGTTTGTTTTAGTTTGCGGGTTTGCGGGTTATACCATGGAGCTAACCTCCTCTTTTTTATTATCTTCTTTTTTAGAGGGGCGATAGAGTCGAGTATTATTCGTAGTGAGCCTGCAGCACTATCAACAAGATGATCAATTTGGGAGGGACTAAAGTTAGCATAGGAGTCATCTGTTACATTGAGACATGGAACTGAATAAAATGCCGATGGAATCACTTCCTTAAATTTAGCTACAGCACCATCAGATAGACATCTAGTGTAGGAATGTTTGCCTAATGGCGTGTAGTCCAGTAATAGGAATTCAAAAGTTAATAAAAAATGGTCTGATAAAAAAGGAAAGACTATTAGATGTTCAATTTCTATGCCATAGACAAGAACAAGGTCGAGGGTGTGGTTAAAACAGTGAGTGGGTTTATGTACACTCTGACAGAAGCCAATTGAGTCTAATAATGAGATAAACGCAGCACTAAGGCTATCATTTCCTGCATCCACATGAATATTAAAATCACCTACAATAATTATTTTATCTGTTTTAAGGACTAAACCTGATAAGAACTCTGAGAATTCAGATAAAAATTCAGAATACGGTCCAGGAGCTCGGTACACTATAACAAATAGAATTGGCTGTAGTATTTTCCAGGTTGGGTGTGAAAGACTAAGAACAAGGCTTTCGAACGAGTTATAATTTAGTTTAGGTTTGGGTTTGATTAATAGGCTTGAATCGAAGATGGCTGCAACTCCACCTCCTCGGCCTGAGCCTCGAGGAGTGTGAGTATTAATGTGACTGGGGGGAGTGGATTCATTTAGGCTAACATATTCATCCTGACACAGCCAGGTTTCAGTAAGACAGAATAAATCAATATTATGATCTGATATTAGATTGTTCACTAGAACAGCTTTAGATGAGAGAGATCTGATGTTCAAGAGTCCACATTTAATTCTCCTATTTTGTTGTACTGTTGCAGTGGTGGTTTTACTTTTTATTAGGTTTTTATGTGTAACTCTTCTGTTTACTTTTGATTTAAATAATTTAAGTGGTCGGGGGGCAGACAACCTCTCTGTGGAGTTTAGGGTGGGTAACTGCTCTAATGGACACACACATTCTTTACGTGTCCAATATTGATACCATTTTGGGAAGAGGTTGAGAAAACCCTAAGATGTATTTTTGATTAGAAGAACCTCTGAAACAAGAAAGTATTTTGGGTTTTAATTTACAAGGAAAGATAAAATCGTCTGACATGCGTCTCTTAAACATGTTGCGTGTGACGGCCATGAGGCAGGTGACAAGGACATGGAAACAGCCAAATCCACCAAAACTGAATTTATGGCTATCAACAATAGAACACATTTTGGACATGGAAAAATTAA
>VMKM01004919.1:0-5000 GCA_008360985.2 Macquaria ambigua
TCCAACACACACACAAGCACCAACACACACACCAACACACACTCCAACACACACACAAGCACCAACACACACTCCAACACACACCAACACACACCAACACACTCCAACACACACCAACACACACCAACACACACACCAACACACACCAACACACACTCCAACACACACACCAACACACACTCCAACACACATGTGACTGATCAGCTTTTGATGAGGCCGTCCTCAGCAGCTGCTTCCTCATTCAGATCCATCGATCAGGACGTTTGAATTCATGTGATGATGGAGGAGCAGAAAGTAACTGCAACAGAGGTTTTACAGCAACAGGGGCAACTAGAGTCAGAAAATGAATAACTTCTACTTCTTTTACTGAGCTCAAGTCACACAACACCATCAACATCTTTGTTGAAGATTTAGGCAGGTGGATGATGTGTTTTTAGCCCCGCCTCTAGCCACACCTGAGCTCACTTCCTGGTTGGATGGGTGCAGAAGGGAGCGGCAGGAAGAGGAGGGCAAAGAAAGGTTTGAAGAAGAGCAGCGACATGTTGTTGGACACTGTGAACCTTTGCTTGCAGATAAAGTTAAAGGAGGACTGTGGAGAAGTTTGGAGCTGATGAACTGGATCAACAGTAACATGTGAACTGCACCTGTCAGGTAAACTGAATCCATCTCGGCTCTTATATCTCTTATATCTTTACCAAAGATTTTAGATGATTTTCTGCTGATTTTTATTCCCATATTACTGTTCGTGAGTTCCTTCAGTGTCACATCTCCTCGTTATGTTTGGTTTGTGAAAACGTTTCCCAACAAGTCCGTCATTGATCAGAAAGATCAGATTGAAATCCAGTGTTCATGTTGGTGTCCGACCTGGCAGCTGAGCAGGCTCTTTGTTTTAAAGGAGTACTCCACTAAAAATCATTCGTGTGTCAAACCGCCTCCAGTAACTTCTCAAACTCCTGTCGCTAAATCCACGTCTCTGCTGTCCTCTCATGCTCGTCCACTCAGCTGCCGTCCTGTGAAACAGCAACATAATAAAGATACAAAGTTGTTTCGGCACATTAGTGTTTGTGTTTTCTCTGCATCTGAAGAACCGTGAAGATTAGAAATGGACTGATAATGGATTCGATGGCTCTGCTGTGTGATGTGCAGAGATGGAAAGAGAAATAAAATACCGTCTTTCACTCTCTCTCTTCACCTCACTTATTTTAAGACTCATCAGGAAGCAATAGACTCAATGATTATTAAAGTTCAATATAATAACCATCATCAACCAGCTCCTGCTTACAGTCTGAGTGAAGGCTGAACACGGGTTGTAGCACTGATGAGTCGCTGATGTTCAGTACTGTATTACCTGAGCCAACAGGAAGCCCAGCCTCAGGAGGAGGACCCAAAACTAGAACCAGGTTCCTGCAGTTCAGATCCTGATAAAAGATTTTGTCCGATGCAATAACACAAGAAGTGACATTAAACACAAGTTAAACAGAGAGACAACAGAGACATAAATGAAAATGAAAAAGAAAAGAAAGAGTCAGTGGTAGAACTACTGTGTGTGTTAGAGGGAGGAAAAGGAGATGAATGACTTTGTTTGTGATGGATTATTAGAGCTGGATTGACTGAGGTTATTGTAAGTGTGTGTTACTGTCAGGACATGGTTGTGTATGTGTGCGGAGGTGTATTATGTGTGTGGTGGGGGAGAACAGTAGTATGAAGAAGAGTTTTTGTCCTTTTCTTTAATTTCTAATACTGAAGAAATGATTGAAATGTAAACTAAATAAATAATCGTCATGATGTAGTCTACTGAAGTGAAGTTAAGGTGATGGGGTCATGGGTTAGTGGGTGGGGACGGCATAGTTTATTATGTGTTTCAGTTTTGTCTTGTTAATGTGATTATATTTAAACGGTGTTCTACGGCAGCCGACGAGGGCCAACGGCCCGAAACATTTCCATCAGGAGAAAACATGCTGCAGCTTCAGAAATGAGGCAAAGTCAAAAAGACACAAACCCTGAAAACAGATGCAACAGAAAACTGCAGCAGGTCCAGTGAACACAGGAAGTCCTCCAGGACTGTATGGGGGGAAAGACTGAGGCCAAACGTAAAAAAGAACACGTACACTTTTACGTCTTCTCTTTACTCCAATTTTCTTCCCGCTTTAGAAACAAACACTCATCTGGTCTCTCTCTCGGTCAGCGCTCTGAGTTCCTGCAGCCATAGCTCGCTCATGTTGGTAGAAGAAAACTCAGGTGAACTCAGGCAGCACCTGGTTGCTGTGAAGGGACAGTTTGAGTTCTGGCGGCTGCACCGTAAACACCAGAATCACCAGCAGCCGGTGAGAGCAGACGGGACAGTGTGGGCCGGACCTGCAGGGTTAATGAGGGAGCCGGTGCTGCTGGGAAACGATTGGCCCCAGGTCACGACACGCCTGACGGACACATGGCTGCAGGCGGAGCAGTGAGCCATGGACATACAGAGGAGGGAGGTTCAAGAAACACACACACACACACACACACACACACACACACAGGAATACACAGGCCAGACAGATTCAGTTAAGTACAAACTGCAGCCGTTGATCAGTTTTCTGTGACAGAATCGAGACTAAAACTTAATGAAAAGTCACAGTTTAAATTATAAAGGAAACAATAGTGTGAAAGGACAAATGAAGTACTTACTGTTTTAATGTCTTATTCAACGAGCTGCATGCAACTGTAGACCGACACACTGCAGCTCCGGGTTACTTTCTTTTCTTCAGAAGCTGATGGAGCTGCTCAGCAGCATCACAGTATTGTCACATCATTTAGTTCACAGCTCCAAAAACACATTCATGTGCCAACTTTTCCACCTCAGCCAACTGAGCCGAGCAGAACAACTTTTCACTGAACGTTTTCACACAAATCCACAGAAAGTGAAATGAGCATAGAAGCAGGTGGATGGAAACGACAGGTGAGTCTTCCTACAAACAACAGCGCATGCTATCACAGTGATCTGAAAGATGTCGGAATCAAATAAAAATCTAACATAACTTTATATGAAACCAATGTGTGAAATGACGATGTGACGGTGCAGCAGGTCCTCCAACATAAATGACAGAACAGGTCGTTTGTCAAACACCCTCCACATGAAGGATCATGTTGCTCTGCGACTGCTGGAAGTTCAACATATCAACTTTAAAAGCTGATGATGTGTTAATGTTGAGTTTGTTTCTGCTGAAATCAGCTGCACAGAGAGAAAAGTGATTTCAGGTTTCAGTAACTTTGGGTTTTTGTTTTGGACTTTTCCCTCCGGCTCTAACGAAGTAAAGTTTGTCTGGTTGTCTTCCTGGCTGCGGCGTCCTACCGGTCGCCTCATCCATTCATATTGAGCCACGGTAACCACGGTGACACCACCTTAACGAAGGGCCACAGACACACCCCCCTCCCAATCTCCTCTCAGCCATAATGAAAGACCAATTAGAGGAGAGGATTAAGGTGCTTCACGTCCACACACAAATTAGCATTAATCAAAGAGTGTGTGTGTGTGTGTGTGTGTGTGTAGGTGTGTGTGTGTATTCTCCACAGTGAATAGTGATGAGCTCCAGGCTCAGTGTGAAGTCGTATAATTGCTGCTGGTGTTTCTGATCAATACCACACCCACCGCCGGGTTCAGCCAATGGGAGCAGGCATCCAGCAGGTGTATATATGTGTGTGTGTGTGTGTGTGTGTGTGTGTGTGTGTGTGTGTGTTGGTGGTTGATCAATGTAGCAGCCTATGTTTGCAGTGATGATAAAAAACTAACAGGACTGTCTGTTCTCACAGGACGTCCTCGGCGGAGCAGCCGTCAATCATGTGATCGGTTTCATAAAGCCGTGAGTTTCTGCAGCATTGATCTGTTTTATTAATCAGCTGCCTGATATCAGACAGAACTGTGACGCTGATGCGTTGCCATGCCAACATACTGGTCTTCCCGGGGTTTTAAGAGCAGAGTGAAGTAAAAACAAACTACGATGTTGGGAGATATTAAGAAGACATTTCGTTTTGATTTCAAAGTAGTAGGTACTTGTTGCACATTCTACGTTACTGCGTGTATAGTTTTATTTATATTGTATTTTTATTGGCTGCTGTAATGAAGGAATTTCTCCTCTGGGGGATCAATAAAGTATCTGTCTGCTGTCTGTCTGTCTGTCTATCTATCTATCTAATCTATCACAGCCTCGACAGCGTCTATCTTGTCTCTAGCAGTCACCATTGTTGTTACTCCTCCTTGGTTCCAAGGCGTTAGTCCCGCCCGCAGCGCTGATTGGCTAATCGTTAGTTCCCCCCCGAGGCGCTCACTGGATCGAGAAACCGCTGTTTCATCTCATGATGTCAGACCAGAATCAGTCAACTCGGTGGAGCGGAGTCAAAGGTCTGGACCCGGGCGAGCAGGTAGCCATAGGAGCTCCATTCAGACATCACAGGTGGAGGCGGGGAATGAAATCTTCACTGAGCTCTGCAGTAATTTAACTCATCGTTCAGGACAATATTTTAACCATCAGGAAATGACAGATCTGGTCTGTAACAGACATTCAGCAGGACAGTAGCTACCTTTTAGCTTCTTGTTCTCCTGACGGCTTTAATTGTTGCTGTCGTCATATGTTGGTAAAGTAGAAGGAGAAGCAGCTCTTCATGCAGAGGAAGAAAGTGGCTCCGGACGTGTCTATGTTCAGCCTGCAGCTGCTAGCAGGGCTGCAGACTCGTAGTCTTGTTACACGTATGGTTCTTCTCCAAACCCCGTTAATACTTCCTCACAGCTAAATACTAAAGTCTGACCTGGACATCGACTTTTCAGCTGCAGAACTTTCTCTATATGTTTTTTTTTAACTCAAATGTCATCTTTCACCTCATGTATGACAAAATAGTTTTAGTGAAACCAGGATTTTCTTTTACGTCACCCAAAACAACTTGATTCCCTGAAAGAAGTGATGGAAACTTAACAAAACCAAAGTCAGGAGAACTAAAAGATCCAACTTCTTATCTGTGTATACTGT
>VMKM01004919.1:10000-11307 GCA_008360985.2 Macquaria ambigua
ACCTGAGGCTGTTTAACATCCACTTTAGTTTTAGAGAAACTAAATGAAGAACAGAGCACAGGGTGGGTAGTTCAGGTGACCTGGGAAAGAGGACATTACCAGACCTTTCTATTATCACTTCACTCTTCCTTTGTTCCCTCTTCACGTTTCAGTATCACACCGTTTAGACTAAAGAGCCGGCAGGTTTCATGGGAAATAAACTTTATATAATAAAATGTGTAATCTTCTATAAATAATTAATGCACACAAATTAACAGAACATACCCTAAACAATACTGCTAATATATGTTTACCATCCAAAATCAGAGCTAGTTTAGATCAGATCGTATAAGTGCACTGCTTCAAGCTCCACGGTGCTGTACGAAGCTAACTGATAGCAGTCAGACGAGATATTAACAATATTAATATGAAGGATTAATTTCAGCATCTGTAGGCTCCTCGGCACCAAAACACAGCTGCTAGCCTGATGCTAACAGTTATGGTGCTGCTCCACAACTGAGTCGAGAGCACAAATGACTGATTTGTGAGCACAATTTCTTTCCTCTTGGGCTCAGAGAAACTGGATTACATTCCAGCCAGCATCACTCCTTCTTCTTCTTCTTCTTTATTCCCTGAGAAACCTTCCTCAAGTTGACTTTACACTGATATTTAACTGCTCTGTCCCAACAGAGGAGTGTGTGTGTGTGTGTGTGTGTGTGTGTGTGACCTTGAACTGTGAAGTTTAACTGTTCTGTCTGAATCAAGTGTGGGTTGTAAAATGACTTCACTTCTGACCTGTTAGAGGATCTAGAAGCTGAGACAGTAGCTGACTGACACCTCGTCAACACCGTTGTGAAAGCTGCACCTCAACAGATGCAGAGCCAAACTGGATCTGTTGTGGACTCAAAAACTGTAGTTCCACGTTTACTTCGGAAGAAAATTGATTGTCACGGTTGTTCTAGGCAGTACATAAAACTTCCTGCCGCTCCACATTGTTACAGAGATTTTGTTGTTTGTGAACTGCCAACTTTAAGAACATTTTAAGACTCCGTAACAAACACTTTGAGATGTTTCTGTGGGAACATCTTGTGAACTTACAGCGTTGCTGTCGTGTGAGGGTGTGTCCAGGTGTGTTCACAGAGACTCGTGTGGCTTCCTGTAGGTCTGGTTGGTGATGGACAGGCGGGTCAGCCGGGCGCCGTAATAATCCACGATGTAGTTCGATCCGTCTGCTGGACCCACGATCTGCAGGAGACAAAACACAGGACACAGGTGATGCTTAATGCACAGGTGGGAGATGATAGAGCGGAAGAAGAAGCCATGACTCC
>VMKM01004920.1:0-11298 GCA_008360985.2 Macquaria ambigua
ACTAGTGCTGTCTGTGCTATGATGCACTCTAAATCCTGACTGAAAATCCTCAAACAGCTTATTGTTGTGTAGAAAGTCACACAACTGATTGGCGACTGCTTTCTCAAGGATCTTAGAGAGAAAAGGAGGGTTAGATATAGGTCTATAGTTTGACAAAACCCCTGGATCAAGAGTGGGCTTTTTTAGAAGAGGTTTAATTACAGCTACTTTTAAGGACTGTGGCACATAGCCTTTTAATAAGGACAGATTGATCATATCTAGTAAAGAAGTGCTAACTAAGGGTAAAACTTCTTTAAGCAGCCTAGTTGGGACGGGGTCTAAGAGACACGTTGATGGCTTAGATGAGGAAATCATGGAAGTTAGCTGATAAAGGTTGATGGGAGAAAAGCAGTCTAAATGAACATCAGGTTTTACAGTTGTTTCTAAGGTTCCTGTGTTTGAAGATAAGTCAGTACCAACTGAGAGCAAGAGGTGCTGAATTTTGTCTCTAATAGTTAGAATTTTATCATTAAAGAAGCTCATGAAGTCGTTACTACTGAGGTCTATAGGAATACATGGCTCAACAGAGCTGTGACTCTCTGTCAGTCTTGCTACAGTGCTGAACAGAAACCTGGGGTTGTTCTTATTTTCCTCTATTAATGATGAGTAGTAGGCTGCTCTGGCATTACGGAGGGCCTTCCTATAAATTTTAAGACTATCTTGCCAGGCTAAACGTGATTCTTTCAGATTGGTGGAACGCCATTTCCTTTCAAGTTTTTGCGATTTTTGTTTTAGTTTGCGGGTTTGCGGGTTATACCATGGAGCTAACCTCCTCTGTTTTATTATCTTCTTTTTTAGAGGGGCGATAGAGTCGAGTATTATTCGTAGTGAGCCTGCAGCACTATCAACAAGATGATCAATTTGGGAGGGACTAAAGTTAGCATAGGAGTCATCTGTTACATTGAGACATGGAACTGAATTAAATGTCGATGGAATCACTTCCTTAAATTTAGCTACAGCACCATCAGATAGACATCTAGTGTAGGAATGTTTGCCTAATGGCATGTAGTCCAGTAATAGGAATTCAAAAGTTATTAAATAATGGTCTGATAAAAAAGGATTCTGTGGAAAGACTATTAGATGTTCAATTTCAATGCCATAGACAACAACAAGGTCGAGGGTGTGGTTAAAACAGTGAGTGGGTTTATGTACACTCTGACAGAAGCCAATTGAGTCTAATAATGAGATAAACGCAGCACTAAGGCTATCATTTCCTACATCCACATAATTATTAAAATCACCTACAATAATTATTTTATCTGTTTTAAGGACTAAACCTGATAAGAACTCTGAGAATTCAGATAAAAATTCAGAATACAGTCCAGGAGCTCGGTACACTATAACAAATAGAATTGGCTGTAGTATTTTCCAGGTTGGGTGTGAAAGACTAAGAACAAGGCTTTCGAACGAGTTATAATTTAGTTTAGGTTTGGGTTTGATTAATAGGCTTGAGTCGAAGATATCTGCATAACAATGAAAATTTATGGAGTGCTTCCTAATAATATTGCCTAAAGGAAGCATATATAAGGTGAATAGAATTGGTCCAAGCACAGAACCTTGTGGAACTCCATGACTAACTTTGGCATGCATAGAGGATTCACAAAGGATTGCGCGGCTTTTGTGGTCGCTAAACCTGCACAAATAAGACAAAAAGAAACCATGTAATTCTCAAAGCACCAGCAAAGGTTAGCCAGGCGAAGGCATCGGCATGCCAGGCGTGCTTGTTAACGGATATTTAGAAGGAGAATATCCCTTTTTGATTGTAGCTTGCAGTCTGAAAATTTCAGTTTAGTCCTTCTCTCTGCCATTGTCCTGCCTACCTGTTCTTGGCGCAAAGCCACCATTTATAGCCTAATTTGCCACATAGATAATTACAATCAGACGCAAAACAAGGCGAATTGTACTCAGCTGCAAAACTTTATGGGCACTGTGATATCATTAGTGCAACATCTTTTGTGAATCGGACCTTGAGACGGGGCAGATAGCGATTGCAATTCATGGTGCAATCAGCGTCCGCAATCCATTCTTTGTGAATTTGCCCGAGAATCTCCATACTTGTATAGTACATATGCCATGGTGAATATTTTTCTTAAAATGCACAGCCTGTAGATGTTGTGCAGTTTTCAATCTTTCTTAAATTACATTGTATGGAATACATGTTTTCATTCTAAAAACACTGACAGGCACAATACAGCTGCTTGATTCTGAACTCTATATGGGAACAATACCATGATAGTGTTGGAAATGTTACATTTTTTCTGTGCTTAGATGACATAAGTTTTGAAACTGAATTGAAATGTTTGGAGGTTTTTCTTTTCAGTTTTCGTTAACTGTGGCCGCAAATCCCAATCTAGCCTCTGCTTTTGAACTGTGAATTACCCCTCCCAACTGGACCTTGGATATAGCCAAGCATTTTACACATTAATTGCAAGTATTAAAAACACAATACGAATGTCAATGAGGAGGGTCCATGTGGTGGGTTTAAGGATGATGTGTGTGTGTGTGTGTGTGTGTGTGTGTGTGTGTGTGTGTGTGTGTGTGTGTGCGCACAAGCTAATGTGAACCAGCAGTAACATTCAAAGGGTGTGACATCATGCTTCCCTGCTGCCTCTTGAGCCCAGTTCTTTCTCTTTCATGTTATGATACTCCAGTCAGACTCACATACTCACTGGACACTGTTGCAACTGTTGCAAGACTGAAAGAAAATAGCTGGCTGGGATTTACACAGAAATGCAATAGTTGAATTTAAAGCAACTATTGTACAAATGGAAATGCATTGTTTTGGCAGTACAGGCTCTGCTCTGTAAGGCATACTTCCAAAGAATAGCTCATATAAATAAATCTAGTGCAAAGAAAGTGTAAATGGAAAAGGCACTGATCTAATTTTGACAGCATAGGGGGTACAAGGCACAGCTAGTACAAAATAAACTGTGGTCAACAACAGATTTACATTCACAAATTAATTTACTGGTACGTCTTCTCAAGGCTTTTCAGAGAGTCCCATACATTAAAGAATATGAAGCAGGATTCTGTGACAGCAGAACTGTAATATTGGTAGAGAGTAACTTATAGTGATGGGATCCTAAAATTTGGCTTCCAAAATCTGATTAACTAGAAGTTATGTTTGCATGAAGCTTCACAATGGATATAGTCTCATATTTTGGAGGGAAGCTGGTTTTCTACGAGTCTTTATTTAGTTTCTTTCTGTCAGAATTACCACTTTTACATTTCTGTATTGATTACATTTGAATCACAGTGATAAAGGTACTGCACAACATGCAGCTGAACAAGGTTATGTTGTAGTGCTGGTTTTTCAG
Organism: Macquaria ambigua; assembly: GCA_008360985.2. Taxonomy (NCBI): domain Eukaryota; kingdom Metazoa; phylum Chordata; class Actinopteri; order Centrarchiformes; family Percichthyidae; genus Macquaria; species Macquaria ambigua. Next base: position 3,357 of record VMKM01004920.1, read on the forward strand.
TTTACATTACAAATATCAGTGTCATTTTTAATGAGGTTTCCTTACTTCTGGAACAGTTCCTGTTTCACTTCGGTTTTCTTTTACGCCCCACATACAGACTCAAACACTGAAGATAGGATGTGAGTCATTGTGAACTGAACCTCAGAAAACATGCTGGCAACGCCCACCACAATTCAAGGACTCGTATACCTGCATAAAAAATTAACTACTTTGTCATGTGTATAGTGGCAACATAAGAATGTAAGAGCTGAGTATGTAAAATACGTGCTCAACGCAAACTTGCCCACAAGCTTCAGGTTTATGAGAGACAAGGAAGCAAGGTGTTAAGGTTCTTCTTCTCTTCTTCTGGTATTTTATGTTTCACTGTTCATAAGTAGTTGAGGTATGCAGTAAAAACCTCATAGAATTCCTCTGCCAGGTGCTACACTGTACAACACTGTACTACAAAGTAGTAGTAGAAGTCCCAGTATTGGTGCAAGGGCAAAACACCCAGGTTTATTCACTGGCACCTGCCTTGGTAATGTGTCCTAGTGAACACAACTGGCAAAGGTTAGTGGGAAGTGGGAAGCCAGTGTGGGATCATGTCCTTATCACTGTACTAGTAATTAATGCTGGAGGTAGTGCAGAGGTACTGTATTGTGCTGCTGTATGTTCTCTTTCCTCCTGCTCTCTCTCTCCTGCCTCCCATTACGTCATAATTCATGGCATAACCGTCCACCATCTTACCTGGGTATTGTTTACAATCACCACCTATGGCAGCAACTATGTTTGTTGGCTGTGCAACATTTAATTGCTTTACTAAAAGAGACCAGGGAGGCTGCATCACTCCACACGTCAGTATAGAGCAGAGGAGAGGTTTATTTTTTACATATGGGTCAACAAAAACTACAAAAAGTTAGTCAACTAGTTAACTTTACTGTTAGCTACCAAGTAACAGACCAGCTGAGTTCTAAGTTATTGCTGATTGCTAGCTCTCAACACCATTGATCAGTTAGCTAAACAGATAAGTTATAACCAGCAAACATTGTTTTAATGTTAGCTACTCTAACGTTTAGTAACGTTAACATTATAACAAATATTAATATTAACCTAACATTTGACCGCTAAGCAGCTGACTCCATGCCAATCAAGTGTAACGTTAAAGTAAACACAACACGTTAACAACAAGGAGCAGTGCTTGTCTTCACTCCTACATCCCATTTCATAAAATACATAAATGTACAATTTATGACATTATTAACTATATTAATATATTACAGTAGGTGTGTTTCTCTCTTGTGTTTCTGATTGTAATTGCTTGCCAACATAGGTCATAACACTGAATCTATTTAGGATTTCTACATAAAAGATATTGCTTAATGTAATATATTAGCCATTCAGAATACCAAAGACAGTTCTTACATATTAAGTTCAGGCAAAATTGAAAAAATAAAATCATTGTCTGCAATATAAATGCACAATTATGAGATTATCTTAAGATAAGCATGATTTGTTCTCTTGGAGCTAAAATAATCACATTTCTACCAGAATCTTTGTTTTTTTTGGTTCATTCTAGACAGGCACAGTTGTCTTACACTCATTACTTTGAATAAAAAACAGTATTGGTGTATTGTTAAAAAAATATATAAGGATTATAAAGACAACATAAGCCTCTTTCACCATAGGTTCCAATTACAGCAAGTTTTAAAACTGGACCCAGGTAAGATGGCTGCCGTATGGTTCCATCCTGGAATGGCAAGTCATTATGACACATCGCATCTACTGTTTTATGTCTATGAGCAGTACAGGGGAATTGTCCATTCCAAATTGGAAGAAAATAGAACATGAAAGATCCTTTATCAAAGACTAAAAGAAAAGAAGATTCCTTTCTGAGCCTTGGACAGACACACAAAGTAAGTCTACTGTATTATGTATGAGATCAGAAAGAGGGAGAGGAGTGTATTATTGTTTAAATATTGGCCCACCTCTGGCCAGTCTTTCAGTGTCTGCCAGTTCAGTCCAGAGATGGAAGTGAAACACTGTCAGGTCAGGGCCAGACAGAACAGAGAAAGGGTTTCCTGCTCTCAGGCTGTTTACGGATGTTTTTTAACCTCTTTTCCCTCTGAGGTGTGGTCCATTTCCTTCACACAGTACAGTGCAGAAGCAGAGCCTGTCTACTGTGTCCTATTAGAAACAGAATCAGAATCAGCTTTATTGGCCATGTGTACACATACAAGGAATTTGACTCTGGTTTTAAGTTGCTCTCAATGTACTTACAAACAGTTCCAAGAAGAATTTTTAGGAAAGACAGAAATAGACATACAGCTAAAAACAAGGACAACAAAGCAGAGCAAAGATAGTTAAACATTAACATTTAACAATTATATACATAGGTGATAAAAATAGGTGTACATGTCATGACTCAGGACTGGCCCCAAATGCAGACAGAGGGAGCAGCAGGATGACTTCATTTATCCAGTGTTGCTAATATCTCATACTTAATACGATAGATAGATAGATAGATAGATAGATAGATAGATAGATAGATAGATAGATAGATAGATAGATAGATAGATAGATAGATAGATAGATAGATAGATAGATAGATAGTCCTTACAAAATTCTCAAAACTCCTCACTACTGGTCACATTCTAAACTGAGGGAGACCTCTATAGGAATTAATTGTTGTAGTTCAGCCCCCCCAACCGCAGTGACACAGATTAGCCACTAGAGGGAGGCACAACAACACTCATGGCAAACTCCTCACACAGAGAATACCTGACTCATTTATCAAAACTAACTACTAAGAATTCTGTTATGAATGTGTTTGGGGGTGAGGATGGAAGCCTAGTACTATATCTGAAGCCAACATGGGAGACTACAGAGGTTCTATTAAGGGACTACTGAAGTTGCTTACCAGTGTTACCACAGCCACTGAGCAGCTGCGCAGGTGCAGCTCAGTGAGCTAGCTTGTGAGGAAAGATGTTGCTTTCCCTTGATAAATTAATGTTTTCTTTCACACACTTCTGGGTGAAACTAATTAACAGAATTTAAAGGATCAATCTGGCATTTTAACTTGCCTTCCAACAACTCCAAAGCTGTAAGTTGCATCTTATTTCCTAAAACGCTAATCAGCAAGCCTTCAAAGAGTGGTTTGGCAACCCCAATCTAACAGCAGATCTTTGCAATGGTTGTCAAAAATCTGCTCCAATGCTCATTTTCACATTTAAATGTCTAAAAATGAGTCGACTAGACCTATATTATATATTCTGTTGCATTGAGTACTTCCATTATCCCAAATGTTTCCAACAATGTTCAAACCCAGAGAAATGTTACATATTATATCTTTAACTTTTTTTTGTTTTTAACAATATTTTTATTGGGGGTTTTCAATTATAACAAACATTACATATTGATAAAATGGTCAGTCTTGGCAGCAAATACAGTATAACATCAAATGATTAGGCAAGTAAATAAGAACATGGTAATTAAAACAGAGGTGAATATGTAATTACAATGTACAGAAATCTTGAAGATCACTTGCACTACTACATTTTATAATCTTGCCCTGCCCTCAATCCAGTCCTTGGCTTTATTGATCAATATCAACATTTTGTTTCAAAAACTACATGAAGCTCCCCCTGATATTTTAAAAAACACCCAGCTTTCCTTTAGTAATGTATCTTAGTTTTTCCATAGCAACACATCCAAAGATCCTTAATATATTGATTCATACTTGGTTTGTTCACATTTTTCCAACCTATAGCTATTGCTCTCTTAGCTTGTAAGAGACACAAGACCATTAGTGCACGGTCACTCTTCTAAAATCACTTGGATAAATACCCAGGATGCATAACTTTGGCAAACAAGGGATCCTCTGTTTTGTTGTAACAGTATGCCTGCATCACACACTGAAGGTGTGGAGTTTGAAAGGCATGGATCTTCACCACGCAGGGAGGGTATAACATGAGACGCTATTAGGTTGCATTATGGGAAATGTAGGATCCTGTTTTTGACTCATACTAAGTCAGCTTTAAGTGCAATAAGGCTGGGGCACCCTGTCAATGTGACAAAGGCAAAATGGAGGTCATTTGTGGATGTCTCCACCAACAAGCCAGGACTGTAACCTGCATGAATGGAAAGTAATCTTTGTATGGCAACCAGTTGGATTTTGGCGACGTATGAAATAAGATATGACAAATGTGTTCACATTTGTGCACACAGTTCACTGTAACAGATTTACACATTTAGAGAGTGATGAGAATGTTTCAGTCTCACTACTATTTTCCCCACACATGTAGGTGTACAATTCAGAACTAACTCAACAATCTTTGTCTATAGGCTTGAATCTCATCAAATGAGGGTTTGTGGCTGAATGTGGCTGTCGTGACACAAACTTGTTTGACACCTCCTGCTAGACAGCACCCGTTTTGTTAAGAATGTTGTCAAAGTTTTAAAATAGCCCACATTTAATGTTCCTCCATATCCTAAACCACACACCAAACCCTGTAAAGGCAGCACCTCCCATCAGAGCCCATCTAAAACAAACTGAGTTCCCCCAGAGTGGTTCTCTCCATCCACAGCCTCCACCAAAATCAACCCAGATTTGTATTTACTGCCCAGTGCTGTAGTTCAAAGCAGTGATCCAGACTGAAAACTAGATTCATACACACACATACACTCAAATGAGGAGTGTGTGTTTATGTGTAAACTGGAGTGGGCCACAGAGAATCTATTCATCCTCTGCAGCATACAGTATGTACCTACACACACTATGGGCACACATACTCACAGAACTTTGTAAAAGACTACAACCAGTGTGTGATGCAAAGTAGGTGTGAGGTCAGGCCCAGCTAAGTGTGGGGTGTTTTCCTCTCTGGAGCTGGCTCACAGGAAAGGGGCAGTGATTTTGGGGAGCCGTGCCTCACTGAGACACACTGTTGTGTTCTCCAGACAGAGGGGGAGGAAAAGGAGAGAGGAGGTGGAGGAGGACGGAGGAGGAGGAGGAAAAGAGCTACAGGCACATTACCCCTGATGAATCACAGTGAGGAAGCCATGCTTTGAGTGATACGTCAATTTTTGACCTGATGTTCTGTCTGGACTTCTGCCCGTCTGTCTGGAGTGAATCCATCCTTTGGATCCCCTGTTTGCATTGGTACAAGCTGTGGATGGTGGCTGAAAGACAACATGATCGACTGTGGTGAGTAGGACCTCCACTCCCAACACTGAAGGGTTTTTAACAGGATGTTTGTCAGTGCAAGTCCATAATTATCTGAACCATGTGTCTCTCATATGTTCACATTTATATATCTATAAATCTATAAAGATTATATGACAGGAAAGTAAGAAAACATTTTGTTTCTGAGGTCCGTCTGAGTGAGTATTGTGTAACTTTCACAATTAGTTGCAAAGAACTTAGGAAGTTAAATGATGCACTTGTTGGCCTGAGGGCTGGATGTGTGTAATGACCTAAGTGTGTTTGTTTGTGTGTGTGTGTGTGTGTGTGTGTGTGTTGTATTCATGGACCCACTTGCACACAGAGGTTCTTGCTTAGACACATAAATTAGCAGCAAACATGTCCATTCAAGCCGACCTTTTGGCGCACAAATGGCCAGTGAGCCAGCGAGGCAGATGGGCATGGCTTCCTCCTCTGCTCTCCCCCACAGCCAGCACATAGCCCACAGGGCCAGGCTTTAAATCTGATCACATGGCCTTATACCCATTTTAGCTGTCATTCCACGTCTAACACAACATCATCATCATTTCGCGGTACAAATTCAAGATCAGTCGTGTCCCTTTAAGGACTAAACTCCTAATCTGTGGTGCCTTAGAGTGGTGGATTATTCATTTGCAGCATGATGCAGGTGGCTCTTGGCACATCCTCTGCAGGGTCCAGTTTTAAAACTTGCTGTAAATTGGAACCTATGGTGAAAGAGGCTTATGTTGTCTTTATAATCCTTATATATTTTTTTAACAATACACCAATACTGTTTTTTATTCAAAGTAATGAGTGTAAGACAACTGTGCCTGTCTAGAATGAACCAAAAAAAACAAAGATTCTGGTAGAAATGTGATTATTTTAGCTCCAAGAGAACAAATCATGCTTATCTTAAGATAATCTCATAATTGTGCATTTATATTGCAGACAATGATTTTATTTTTTCAATTTTGCCTGAACTTAATATGTAAGAACTGTCTTTGGTATTCTGAATGGCTAATATATTACATTAAGCAATATCTTTTATGTAGAAATCCTAAATAGATTCAGTGTTATGACCTATGTTGGCAAGCAATTACAATCAGAAACACAAGAGAGAAACACACCTACTGTAATATATTAATATAGTTAATAATGTCATAAATTGTACATTTATGTATTTTATGAAATGGGATGTAGGAGTGAAGACAAGCACTGCTCCTTGTTGTTAACGTGTTGTGTTTACTTTAACGTTACACTTGATTGGCATGGAGTCAGCTGCTTAGCGGTCAAATGTTAGGTTAATATTAATATTTGTTATAATGTTAACGTTACTAAACGTTAGAGTAGCTAACATTAAAACAATGTTTGCTGGTTATAACTTATCTGTTTAGCTAACTGATCAATGGTGTTGAGAGCTAGCAATCAGCAATAACTTAGAACTCAGCTGGTCTGTTACTTGGTAGCTAACAGTAAAGTTAACTAGTTGACTAACTTTTTGTAGTTTTTGTTGACCCATATGTAAAAAATAAACCTCTCCTCTGCTCTATACTGACGTGTGGAGTGATGCAGCCTCCCTGGTCTCTTTTAGTAAAGCAATTAAATGTTGCACAGCCAACAAACATAGTTGCTGCCAATAGGTGGTGATTGTAAACAATACCCAGGTAAGATGGTGGACGGTTATGCCATGAATTATGACGTAATGGGAGGCAGGAGAGAGAGAGCAGGAGGAAAGAGAACATACAGCAGCACAATACAGTACCTCTGCACTACCTCCAGCATTAATTACTAGTACAGTGATAAGGACATGATCCCACACTGGCTTCCCACTTCCCACTAACCTTTGCCAGTTGTGTTCACTAGGACACATTACCAAGGCAGGTGCCAGTGAATAAACCTGGGTGTTTTGCCCTTGCACCAATACTGGGACTTCTACTACTACTTTGTAGTACAGTGTTGTACAGTGTAGCACCTGGCAGAGGAATTCTATGAGGTTTTTACTGCATACCTCAACTACTTATGAACAGTGAAACATAAAATACCAGAAGAAGAGAAGAAGAACCTTAACACCTTGCTTCCTTGTCTCTCATAAACCTGAAGCTTGTGGGCAAGTTTGCGTTGAGCACGTATTTTACATACTCAGCTCTTACATTCTTATGTTGCCACTATACACATGACAAAGTAGTTAATTTTTTATGCAGGTATACGAGTCCTTGAATTGTGGTGGGCGTTGCCAGCATGTTTTCTGAGGTTCAGTTCACAATGACTCACATCCTATCTTCAGTGTTTGAGTCTGTATGTGGGGCGTAAAAGAAAACCGAAGTGAAACAGGAACTGTTCCAGAAGTAAGGAAACCTCATTAAAAATGACACTGATATTTGTAATGTAAACTGAAAAACCAGCACTACAACATAACCTTGTTCAGCTGCATGTTGTGCAGTACCTTTATCACTGTGATTCAAATGTAATCAATACAGAAATGTAAAAGTGGTAATTCTGACAGAAAGAAACTAAATAAAGACTCGTAGAAAACCAGCTTCCCTCCAAAATATGAGACTATATCCATTGTGAAGCTTCATGCAAACATAACTTCTAGTTAATCAGATTTTGGAAGCCAAATTTTAGGATCCCATCACTATAAGTTACTCTCTACCAATATTACAGTTCTGCTGTCACAGAATCCTGCTTCATATTCTTTAATGTATGGGACTCTCTGAAAAGCCTTGAGAAGACGTACCAGTAAATTAATTTGTGAATGTAAATCTG
>VMKM01004921.1:0-10000 GCA_008360985.2 Macquaria ambigua
TTATAGTATATTATATTACATTATAGTATATTATATTATAGTATATTATATTACATTATAGTATATTATCTTATATTATAGTATAGTATATTACATTATAGTATATTATATTATAGTATATTATATTATAGTATATTATATTATATTACATTATATTATATTATAGTATATTATAGTATATTATATTACATTATAGTATATTATATTATAGTATATTATATTATACTTTATCACCTGACACACTGACAGAATAACGACAGTAACCAATAATATCGATGATAAAAATTATAAACAATCATATAAACCAATAATAATAAGTATACAATAAAATAGAATAAAAATGTAAATAATGATAAAACTTTATTTATACAGCACATTTCATGCAAAGAGATGCACTACAATATCCTTCACAAAATACACTAAATGACTACACACAGGAAGGAAGTCAGGACTTATGACACACCTCAATGTTCATAAAACGAATGAATGATGTAATTTGGTGAGATTAAATGCAGTAAAAGTTTAGATAAAATAAGAATACAGAATCACGAGCTTTAACTTTCATTTTATAACATTATTAAAAGTTAGAAAGTAAAGACAGCAGTGAATGAATGAAGCTGCTTCAGCTGAGTCTACAGCGCCACCCAGAGGCCAAATGAACACACACACACACACACACACACACACACACACACACACACACGCACACGCACACACCTGAAGACAACTGGAGAGAATTTTCAACTCTTCATCAGGAGTTTAAAGACCTTTTTATTCTATTGAGAATTCATATTTGATTTAATTCACTTCTCTATCAGGTATTTTTACTCTTATTTATATCCCTCTTTCAATTATTACTACGTTTAATTCAATGTATTGATATATGTTTATATATTTGCTCGGTAGGTAGATAGATAGATAGATATTTCTCTCCACGTTGGTGCAGAGGGATGCGCCGTCGCAGCGTGATGACGTCATGTTACCGTAGAAACAGAAGAGCGTCGGCTTGCTCGGCTCCTGAAAGCTAGCGTGACTGTGCTAACGCTAGCCAGAAAGCGTACTTTTTGTAGCTCCGTAGCGTTTCTAAATCCCCTTTTAAACGTTAACGAGTCAACGCGGAGGCTGTTTAACCGGTTAACGCCACTTTTCCTTTGGGCTATTGTTAGTTAACTAACAGTTAGCTTCAGATAAAACCACAAACACGGCGGCCGAGAGTGCTAACAGGTGTTACACCGAAACCTGTGACCCGTCAGATTCTGTGACGCGAGAGAAAAAGAGCAAAGTATCGACCAAATATTGACAGGTGTAAGTCATAATTTATATCATTAATTTATATCATAATTACATGTGACCCCATGATTTAGCTAAAACGCAATGTGTAACTTCTTTTGGATGCTGCAGGACTGACAAAAGCTCCCGAAGTGCTGAATGTGACCATGATGAAAAATAAAACCTTCAAAGTGGAAATCAGGTCACAGAATCTGACTGGTTGCAGAATTTGCTGTAACACCTGTTAGGCACCAGCTGGGCTTTTTAAAATAACCTCAGTGTTTGGGTTTTGTTCCAGTGAGGAGGATGGAGAAGGTGGAGGAGGAGGAGGCTGTGGTGTCGGAGCTGAAGAGGCAGCTGGAGGACGAAGACCTGAACCCGGAGCAGAAAGTCAGCCTGCTGAACAACGGCTTAAACAGTGAGACGACCAGTGTGATACCTGTCTGTTTGTCTGTGTCTGTACCTGTCTGTCTACCCTACACAATGAGACACACACTATTATTCCCGTCTGTCTTTCTGTGTCTTTATTTGCATTATTGATTAGTCTGAAAACTGTCCTTCTGATTCATCTATCATTTGCTTGATCTCTATAATGGTGGAAACCATCTTTAACCAGTTCCACCACAGTATCAGAGCGTTATACTCGTCTGTCTGTCTCCATCAGAGGCTGTGAACATGGCGGCGCTGCAGACAGACAGCAGTGTGTTGACTCGTGTGAAGTCTCGGTTGTATCTGAGCGGCGTCCTGAGTCACTGCGTCCTCGTTCTGTCTCTGGATCCCAGAAGGCTGCGGGGCAACTGGAGCGCCGCCGCCACGCTCGCCCAGCTCACCAGGTATATCTCAGAGGACAGAATCACTAACCGTCTTACTGGTTTACTGACACCGAGGATTTCAGCGTGTTTTAGTTCCCAGTCAACGACCAAACGACTGCTGTCTGACTAGAATTCGCACTTTTTAAATGGAGGTTTTGTATGTGCAGAGTAGACTGAAGATATTTGGTTCATATGTGTACCTGTCTGTCTGTCCAGTTCCTGTTGTGTGGGGGTGGAACCTGGTAAACATTCACAGGCCTTCCATAGGCTGTTCCTGCCGTCAGTCATGGACGGCCTCCTGTCATTGGCCAGTCAGCTGATGAGGCGGGAAGAGGTGAGAAGCTGCAACTTCAAAACCTCTGAAGATTCCTGCAGAACTTTATTTTTTAATGTTTAGTGTTGAAATGTGGATTTGATTCTTGTCCGTCTGTCTGTCTGTCTGTCTGTCTGCCTGCCTGTCTGTCTGTCTGTCTGTCTGTCTGTCTGCCTGCCTGTCTGTCTGCCTGCCTGTCTGTCTGTCAGTGTGTGTCTCTCTTCAGGAAGGTGATGGATTCAGTGGGCTGGCTGCTCAGAGTTCACACTCAGCTCACCACACAGGGTCAGTCACCTCCACTGTTTATTGATTGGTTTATTGATTAGTTTATTGATTGGTTTCCTGGTCTTATTGACTGAAAGGTACAGGTGGTCTGTTTTGGTTCATGTTAAGAGCCATGCTCTCTCTCTCTCTCTCTCTCTCTCTCTCTCTCCAGTTCTCAGCTCCGCCCACTACGAGCACATCCAGATGTGCGATGATGTCACTGTGTCTCTGCTCTGTGTCCAGCTGTGGATTCAAACCTGCACAGCCAGCAGGTAACACACACACACACACTCAGGGAGAGAGAGATAATAATATTTAACACAGTTTAGCAGAATTCAAACCTCATAAGGTTCTGTCTCTCTCTCTCTGCAGGGACTTCCTGTCGGGGTTGAGCGATGACTCCGTCCTATTGCTGCTCAACGAGGCCGTCGGCCAATTAGCCGTCAGCTCTGACTCTGCAGTGGGCGGGGCCTCCGTCAGACTGATCCTCCTCATGGCCAGTCAGCAGGAGCTCCGGGTCCAGCCCCTCCTCCTCAGCTTCAGAGGTCACACATGTTCACTGATTATTCAGACAAATGTACTGAGGTACGGTCAGGTAAGGTCAGGGTCACGCTGTCTGTCTCTGCAGGTCTGGACAGCCTATTGGACAAAGACTGGAGGGGGCGGGGCTTCGACCAAGACGTGGATCAGCTGATCGCACTCATCCACTCTGACAAATTCACAAGGAGTGACTCCCAGGTCTGTCTGTCTGCCTGTCTGTCTGTCTCTGCCTGTCTGTCTGTCTCTCTGCTGACCTCTGACCCCTCCTCCCTGTGTGTAGGCGTGTGCTGAGCGAGTGCGGGCGGCGTGCGTGATCCAGGCGGCCTGGAGGTCGTATCAGACCAGACGCAGAGTGAAGAGCCTCAACAGAGCTGTGAGCACGCTGCAGAGGAGATACAGGTAGCTGTCTGTCTGCCTGTCTCATTATTTTCCACAGGTTCATTCGGTGAAACAGATGAATACCCAAATATAAATACGACTCCTCTGTCTTTCCAGCCTGTGGCTTCTCTGCTGATCTTTACTGCACAAACCTGAGCTTTTTCTTTTATTTAATGTGTTGTTTTGTTGTTTTTCACTTCCTTTTACACGAGTAAGAGCTCAAACATCTGTGAGAACAATTTGTACATCTGGAGAGTATTTGTGTTTTTCCAACAGGCAAAAACTGTCCGCATGTGTTTACACACACACTAACGTACTGCCGTGTGTGTGTGTGTGTGTGTGTGTGTGTGTGTGTGTCAGGGCTCGGAGGAGACAGCAGCAGCAGCAGAGGGCGGCGCAGCAATGGGAAGAGGAGTTGAAGTATCAGGTGAGAGTAATACTGCAGTCCGAGTACTTTTACTGCACTGACAGGCATTACAGTATTGTTATAGTGTAGTAATGTGTGTGTGTGTGTGTGCGTTTTAGGTGTGTGTGAGGCGTCAGCAGGCGAGGAGGGAGTTCCACCAGAAACAGCGACAACTGCTGCAGCTACTGCCTCCTGGTACACACACACACACACACACACACACACTCTGTCTCTATTGTAATCAGCGTACATGAACTGGCTGCTTGATGTTCAGACAGCCAGGCATTATGCAGCATGAGCCTGTCAGCCTCGACTCAGGGCGAAGATGAAACTTTAGGCACATGCAGATCTGAAACATGGCAGGAGTGCAGCAAGAAAAGAGTACACACACATTGATTTAAATACTGCCTTTACTTCTGTGAAGACTAATGGAGAGTGTGTGTGTGTGTGTTCAGACCAGGTGCAGTCGTACCTGCAGGAGTGTGAGCGGCGTGCGGCCGTGGTGATCCAGAGCTTCTGGAGAGGCTTCAGAGAGAGACGACGCTACAACGACACACACCGACACACACTGAGACACACACACACACAGCAGCAGGCCGCCAGGACGCTGCAGAGAGCGGTACACACACACACACACACACACACACACACACACACAGAATCACACACGGCTACAGCTGACTGATGTCGGTGACTTCTTCCTCTTTCAGGTGCGTCGCTTTCTGCAGAAACGACGAGCGGCGAAGGCCCCGCCCATCACACCTTTCTGGATTGGTCAGAGCGGTTTGACGGACAGCCGGAGGGTGGAGCTAAAGAGACAGGTGGAGGACTACATCTCCCTACATCCTGTAAGACATTTAACTCTTTAAAAAACGTTACGTCTTATTTCCAGAACAATCATCAGCTGTCTGTCAAACATATTACCCATGATGCTCTGGGTACCACTGACAGCCTGCGTGTGTGTGTGTGTGTGTAGTCATCCCGTGTGTCTCGTCAGGAGTGTGAGCGTCTCCATGAGGAGGTGCAGCTGCTGCTGCTGTCAGAGCTGCAGAGAGGAGATCAGCGGAGGAGGGAGGAGCAGAGGGTGGAGGCTCTGCTGGCTCACACACACACACAGCTGGAGCTGCTCAGAGGTCACACACACACACACACACACATCTACCTGCGTGTGACTTCCCAGACTGTAACAAGACCCCTCCCCTTTCTCCCCATAGATGCCCCGCCCCTCTCTGTTGTCACGGCGACAGACACCGAGTCCTTCCTGAGCCCCTCGGGTCCCATCGCCGCTCGTGCCCGCGACACCCACAATGCAATGCTGCAGGCGAGCAGGCTGCCCTGGTGGAGGACACTAGGAGAGACGGCTGCTGTCTACATGTTTAGCCCCGCCCACCTGCAGGAGCTGGAGGCGGAGCTTGGAGGACTGTTTGTAGGGGGGTCAGCAGACTCTGAGGTGGACTGAACAATTGTTTTGAACTGAGCCGACTGATCGGAGCTGTTTTTGCTTTTATTATTTCTTCTTTTTTCCCGTGAAGTTTCAGCCAAAAACTGGTTCTGCTAAAGTAAAACCAGACAACATGTGAGAGTCTCAGAGACGCTGTAATAAACACAGACGTGACAAACCTTCGTCTGGCCTCCAAACCACATTTCCACCTTGAAAATGTGTCCAAATTCTGCAAAATATGCAAAAGAGATGAAACTCAGTGACCTGTAAGACCCAAACATGTCCGCCCAGTTTGTCCTCTGGTGTCGCCATAACAACATTTGGTGCTGACTGACCACAGGTGTATTTGGAGGTAAACGGTAATATTTTAGCTTCAGGTTACCAGTTTATCACTTCCGTCCCATCATCCATTTCCAGCGTGTTGCAGGTCTGATATCAGGTCCTGACTCCTCAGTTGTCTCGTGCAGATCCAGTTTGTCCTCTCAGACCGGAGCGGGTGGATGACGTGACTTTGCTCCCGGGCTGTAAGTTAACCCACCTGTTGGAGCTCTCTGCCACTGGGTTGCAGTAGATGTTTGGACCGCGGCCCACCTGCTTGCAGGTCTGGTTTATTTGTTCAGACTCGTGCAGGTGGAGTTCAGACTAGATGAGATCATAGAAATGGTTTCTGTGCAGTTCATTTGTGGCAGTAACCGGCGTCAGACAGCAGGGGGAGCTCCTCTGCATGCTGCTGCTGATCGGGGAGGAGGGGGCGCTTGTTTTCCTCCTCTCTGCAGCCTTCGTGGTTCTGAAAATACTGTTGACATATTAGAGAAGCATCACTTCACCCTGAAGCTGACGTGTTTTATTAGGAGGATTCGATGTGTAACATTTAATGAGACGTGTTGAATTTAAATCCCAGATGTGAAGAAAGTTTTTGCCAGCGTGCTGCAACGTGCTGTGATGTCAGAGATGCTCTGTATCGATCACACCTATTGATTATTGAGCTGCCGGCCAGTAGAAGCTCAGCAGATGTTACATAAGCAGCTGCCTGTCTGTCTGCCTGTCTGTCTGCCTGAGGGAAACATCTGTAAGAGAGCAGCGCTGGAGTCGAGCAGGTAGGAGCTCTGTCTGTGTGTGTGTGTGTGTGTGTGTGTGTGTGTGTGTGTGTGTGTGTGTGTGTGAAGTACTGCACTACTACTGTACTTGAGTATTTGCATTTTATGCCACTTTAAACTTGTCAGCTGGAGTTATATGATATATATTTACATGATATAAAATGAGCTTGATCAGCTGCTGCGGACACATCCAGGCATCAGTGATCAATAACTGATACTATTGATACTGTGGAGCTAAACCCTCTGAGCTTCTGTTATACTTGAGGAACGTATCTAATATTTAGTGGTTAGCATGTTTTGTTGCCTCATTGTTAACAGGTTCCAATTTCATTCTGGGCTTTGACAAAACAATCTCACCACAAGGTCCCTTTAGCAGCTGTTCTGAAGCTTTTGATCACATCACATGACCTTCATCACGTGACGTCTGGAGCTGAAGGCAAAGAGGAGGAGCGAAAACTCTCTTACAAGTCATTTGATTTAAGAGTAAGAACAGAAGTATTATCAGCAACATGTAGTTCAAGTATCAGAAGTTCTATAATTGTAATACTATTACTGATTTATATTTATTTTGTATTTTAATATCACAGCCGGAGTATTACTACATTAATACTACATTTAAACTGCACTGCTGGGAGTTTCATCTACAAACAAAATCATGATCCTCAAACTGTAGTTTCCAGACACATGTACTGCAGTACAAGTATACAGGATAACATAAAATGTACCTCACTATTGTGCATAAGTACAGTGGTTGAGTAAATGTACCATCTGTTGTTAAGACGTCAGTAATATAGACAAACAAATACTGTGTATTTGCTGTGTATTTGCTGTGTACTTCCTGCCTCCATATGAGTAAACTGTATGCATGTTCGGAGAAGGAGGAGTTGAGGTGAAGGGGTTAAGGGTTGGAGGAATGTGGGTAATCAGGAGGTGGAGGAAGGCTTTTCATTTTCTCTTTTAACCTCCTCTCACTTCCTCCACCTTCACTTCTTCTTCCTCCTTCATCACACCTCTCCATCCTCCTCTTCTTCAGGACGACTGCACCTTCACATCTCCTATCAGCCAGGTCACCGTGGAGATGCCGGGGACTCTTCCCAGGTTTCCCAGCCTGACCCGAGGCGTCACCATACCCAGCCTGCCCAGGGGGATGTCGCTGCCGAGGGCCGCCGCCATGTCGACCGTATCCGAGGCTCCTCGGAGGCTGCTGCAGGACTGCTGCTCCGTGCTGGACCATCAGACACCTGGAGGTAACGGCTTCACCTGACGCACTCTGTTCAGTCATCTGTGCATGAAAACAGAAAGGACTAAAACAACGGATCGACTATCAGAGCAGCTGCTGATTCATGTCAGATTCAGGTAAAGAAAAAGTGACGTAGTAAATGAACAGGGAAGTCACTGCAGGTAACGCTGCTACAGCTGAGATCTACTGCTTTAACTCCAGCACTGTCCACTGACGTCACTGTAGCCTCCAGTATTTCCAGCTTCTCTTCTGCAGGTTTCTGATACGTTTCAGCTGGAATGATAAATAAATCCAGAGCAGATTATAGAGCGCTGAGCTGCTGCACATGGCCCGGATCTCACACACACACACACACACACAGATCCTTCTATTCTCTCTCTATTCTCTCTCTCCACATTTCATATTACATTTCTTACATACATTTCATTTAAGCATATTATTATTAATTTCATACATTTCCTTACATTTCATAATTTACTTTACATTTCATACTTACATTTACATATTACATTTCATATTACATTTCACATTTCACTTCTCACTTCTTACATTTCATTATTATTATACATACATTTACAGGAGAATGATAAAGATTCCCTCCCAACAAACACGACTCCATCAACCAACAGGAATAAAAGCTGGACGCTAACATGAAACCTGAAATCTCCAAATGTTGTTTTTTCATCTGGACTTCGTGACTCACACCACACACACACACACACACACACACACTCACACACACACACACACACACACACACACACACACACACACACACACACACATACACACACACACACACACACACACACACACACATACACACACACACACCTCACACACACACACTCACACACTCACACACTCACACTTCACACATTCTCTCTTAACACACACACACACACACACACACACACACACTCACACACACACACACACACACACACACACACTCACACACACACACACACAGGGTATGTGTATTAAATCTGATGTTATTCTCCCAACAAACACGACTCATCAACCAACAGGAATAAAAGCGGGACGTTAACATGAAACCTGAAATCTCCAAAATGTTGTTTTTTCATCTGGACTTTAAAAAAAAAATCCATTTTCAACATTTAATCAGTCGCTGGATGTGGAGATATGAGGTTTTATTTAACTGACGGTGAATGAAAGGAGGTGGGGTCAGTGTGTGTGTGTGTGTGTGTGTGAGAGCGAAGGATTAACCACAAATGTGTGTGTGTGTGTGTGATGGAGGTGACAGTGTGGATGTGAGCTGGAGGAGTCGTCTTCATGTACGGTGAGAAATATTAATATTTATATCAACGTTTTTCTTGAGTTGTCTGAGTGTTGTGATGCTACGTTTGCAGTTTAAGTCAAATTATAATAAAAACGTGTAAAAACAGAAAGAGGTTTAGTCATTTTGACTTACAGGTGTAGAAATGTAGATATTAGCTGGAAATGCTGTTCTGAGGTGTGTTTACGCTGTACTTACCCTCCACCAGACTACATGCAAATATCACAGAGAAAACGTTCAGCTACAGTGTGAATATCCAACAGTCGTGCTCATTCATATCTTAGATACGCTGAAGAGTACGGAAGCCCATTTCTGCCAGGAAAAGAAAAAAATAGAATCAAAAAATTAAAGGAGTCATGGTAAGTCAAAGGTATGATTTATTTATGTAAAAATTATGAATTTATCTCCAAATTAAGAGACGCTAAGTCGAACGTTTGACTAAATAAATCTAAATGTGAGATTTACTGTCAGAAATTGTTATGAGAGTCAAGCTGAAACTTCAAGTCAAAATCATAAGTTACCAAGTAAACATTATAAGAGAAGTGAAAATAAAGATAAACATATGAACATTTTGACTCACTAAATCCAAATTATGAATCACTGAATCAAAGTCATGAGATATTAAATAAAAATGATGAGATACGAAGTCAAAACTTTGACTTTTTAAGTTAAAATGAAGCTAAAAATGATGGGATATTAAGTCATAAGTCAAAGGTTTGACTTACTAAATAAAATATATGACACAACAAGTCAAGAAACAGACTCACTATCTCATAGTTCTGACTTTTGTTTTTATCATGACTAACTTTTATTTTGTTTGGGGTTTTGTGGCAGTGATTGGCTTCCGTAGAGTAAGAGTACAGTTACTAATGGAAAAAGTACTTTATTACTCAACTTGCTACTTCTCAAAACACTTATACATGTATAAAACAATCATCAT
>VMKM01004922.1:0-2500 GCA_008360985.2 Macquaria ambigua
CCAGAGGGCCTTGCTCCAGCCGACAGCCTGAATGACCCGACAGCAGAGAGTAATGGACACGAGCTGACATCATCAGCAGTGACGAGCGCCGTGGCCCGATTGGCCAGTACGTTTGGCCCCGCCCCCCCTCTGACCGCCAGCCCGGCTAAGATTCAAACTGCCGCGCTCACCGAGGTGACCAATGGCATCGCAGCAAGTGCAGGGGTGAGAGACGCAACAGCAGGGGGCAGTATGACGCTAACAACACGCTAACAACATGCTAACTCTGTGTGTGTGTGTGTGTGTGTGTGTGTGCAGAAGCAGGGCATCCAGGTGAGGTCATCAGCGAGGGACAGTCAGTGGTATGACGTCGGCATCGTCAAAGTGACCAACATGGTGGTCACACACTACTACGTCCCCTACGACGACAACATGGCCGACGTAAGAACTTTACTTCTAATAAAGTTCACCTGAGCTCCTCACCTGTCTGTTCATCAGCTGTTCATTCATTCATTCATTCAACAGGAAACATAGCTATGTTTTCAAAATAAAAGCACAGATGACCTACAAAATGAACTTCACCTGCCCCCTTAAACATCATCACAGTCTCTACACATTTGATCATGTTATTGATGAAGTTATTGATGATGTATCTACCTGCAGGATGACTTGGGTGTGATACCGGACTACAGTCAGATGAGGAAGGTGGAGCTGCAGCCGGGGACAGCCTATAAGTTTCGGGTGGCAGGGATCAATATCTGTGGCCGCGGAGCGTTCTCCGAGGTGTCGGCATTTAAAACATGTCTTCCTGGTTTCCCCGGAGCGCCGTGCGCCATCAAGATCAGCAAGGTGAGATGCACTTCGTGTATGTGGTGTTCAGAACCAGTAGGGCTGCTGTCAGCTGGGTTACCATGGAAACCATCATCACTGTGTTAGAGTTCAGAGACCAGCACAGGGCGCCACACGGCACGTTCTTCTGAGCACCTGCTCGCACCAGGTCACGCAGTGTCCCCTTTATTAGGCACACCTGGACCATCTGATGCAGACCGGGTTTCTGAGGAGGACCAGAGAAACCTGTTCAGACTGTGGCAGCACCCTTCTCATTCAGAGAACTGGTTATTTTTAAACTTCTCTGTGAGGAGCTGACAGCAGGGTCAGCTGGTCTGATGTGTGCATGTAAACGGGCAGGTGGCTTCATGGGAAATGTAGTTCAGTGACTTGGAGGACCAGCTGCTGATCTTCAGTCTGTGTTCTGGTTCTGCAGAACCTGGACGGGGCTCAGCTGACCTGGGAGCCTCCCGCCGTCACATCAGGGAAGATCACCGAGTACTCTGTGTACCTGGCCATCCAGTCCAGCCAGGCCACCTCCTCCGGTTCAACTTCCGGTCCGGCCCAGCTGGCCTTCATGAGGGTCTACTGTGGTCCAAACCCGTCCTGCCTGGTCCAGGCCTCCAGCCTCGCCAACGCCCACATCGACTACACCACCAAGCCCGCCATCATCTTCCGCATCGCCGCTCGCAACCAGAAGGGCTACGGGCCGGCCACGCAGGTCCGGTGGCTACAAGGTGAGACTAATAAACAACCAGAAGGGCTACGGGCCGGCCACGCAGGTCCGGTGGCTACAAGGTGAGACTAATAAACAACCAGAAGGGCTACGGGCCAGTCACGCATATTAATGAGCTCCATATGGATGAATGAACGGTGTATTTTCTGTCTGTGCAGAAAGCAGTAAAGATGCCAAACCAGCAGTGAAGAGACCGGCAGCGTCTCCTGACCAGTAAGAACTGATTAGATTCTCTAACACGTACTTCACATGTGTACTTTATATATTTTTGTACTGTCATCAGTTAACTTCTGTAAATGGACCAAAGATTTGAATGCAACACTGAAGATTTTCAAAGTAAAGTTGTTAATCGTTCCAAACTGCTCGTTTAAATAAAGTTGGATACACTTTGTAGTGTGTAAATACTGTTGGTAAAAAGGGACATTTAGAATAGTGCTTTTATTTTGAAGCACTGTTTCCCACTTCCTAGTACAGGCAACCAATTGGTTGGTCATGTGACCTCATCTGGCAGGTGTGACTGTAGTGACAATAGGCTCGTTGGAGATGAGTCAGGTCTGCGCAGAATCGATCACCGGCGATCGCAGCACAAAGCAGCCGGTTAGATTTGTGTCCGAGTTGATCCCGACTCGCTCTGACGTCATGCACACGTGGTCAACGATGACCTCACGAGATCGAGGCGGCCGCAGTTTTTAGAGCCAGGCGCTGCAGCTCCTCTCTGCCGACTGCAAGACCCAGGGCATGATGGGAAACGCCTGGCTGTCGCCTGATCAAAGAGCTGATTGGCTCTTAGTTTTCACCACAAACATCACGTTTTGTAGAAAATCCTAATTTTCTGTGTAATTGTAATATTTAACGCAGGATTGTTGCTGTATGTTGTGCAGTGACGGTTTCATCTGTTAACAAACATCTTGTGTGATTGATATGAAGAATAATAAAGTTTATTTCAGCCATAACTCT
>VMKM01004922.1:5000-11288 GCA_008360985.2 Macquaria ambigua
GATGCTAGTCTGTGTGCGCGCATGAACGTGCGCGTGCCCGCGGTGTTGTGAGCGCGCCTCGCGGTGCTGATGGAGCTTCATTCTACAGAGACGCTGCTGTATCGATGAGGAGGAGGATGGTGATGATAAAGAGTCTGGATGCTCCATCTGATCAGATCATCGATCCGCGATGATCGATCAGTGTCCGCAGCCGCGCTGATCAGGTGCTTTGATCCCGCAGCGGAGCGGCTGCACGAGGCGACAATCAGCGTCACCATCAATCAGTCAATCAGCATCATCGATCACACCTGATGTGAGACGCGGCGCGGTGAGGAGCGCGAGCGCAGCGGGAGACAATCAGCTGAGCGGAGGACGGAGCCGCTGCTCTGACTCTGCGGGTTCTGGACTCTGGACTGGTTTCTAGATCATGTGACCGACGAGCCGCAGGTGCGATCCCCTCCGGATGTGAAGAGCCAACGGAGGGAAACCCGCAGGTGATCCAGGTAGGAGATCTTTCACCCGCCGACAGCATCACAAACGGGGCACACTGATCCGTCTCACATGGAGGAAACCGCACACCAGACTCCATTTATAAGTTGTTCATTTTAAGGTTGCTTCGCTCGTCTGCAGCAGAGCACACCGGGAGAACAAAGATGAGTCGTTTTCTTGAAGTCTCGCGAGCTTGTCTTTGATTCGGCTCACAGTTAGTAAACAGAAGAGTTATTTATTGGAATAATATCTCGTTTATTTAAACTGCTGTGTTGTTATTCTGATGCTGTTCTGCGCTGAAACGCGTCGTGTAGGGCGGCAAGAAACAGGTCAGATCTGACTGCAGTTTGGTGGATTTTATTCCTGTTGAACTGGATCCAACAGTTTAAAACTTCATTTCTGACGTGACGGAATTTGAATGTTTGACGATGAAGAAACGTCGCTTATATTTGTTATTATGGCCCCACCCAGTGCCACGTGCCTGCTGTGTGTGTGTGTGTGTGTGTGTGTGTGTGTGTATGTGTGTGTGTTTATTAGAAAGACGCTGCTGGTCTCCCTGCAGATCTGAGTCAGTATTGATCAGCTGGATATTGATCACTGACTGATCAACAGTCTCATCCTGTTCTAAATCACTTTGATGGACTTATGAGGACTTTCAGTTAAAGGAACAGTTCTGCAGCTTCTGGTTTGTTTTCTTGTTTACAATCAGGATCATTTCCATGACAACTGGGCAACTCCATCTGCGGAGGAAGATCATGTGAGATGATCAAAAGCTCCAGAATAGCTACTGAATGGACCCAGTTGTGAGATTGTTTCAGAGGTGCAGACAGCCTCAGTGTTTCAGTCTGTTTAGAGGAGAGAAATCAGCCAATCAGAGAGCAGATCGATGGTCACATGACATGTTTGTCTCTTCTTCATCCTGCAGATTAACATGGAAAATAAAAACAGCTTTAATTCAAACAAACTGTTGCAGCACATAGTTATATATTATAATAAATAATAATACATTCTATAATATAACTTTTATATTCCATAACTGCAGTTCTACACATGAAATAATCCAACATGAAGACAGGAAGTGTGTTATAGGGCAACAAAGGTCCAGCAACTCGTTCTAACATCAGTGACGTTTGTGAGTGAAAAGTTTATTATCAAGAATCAAAATATATAAAATATATAAACTAATATTATATAAGAATCAAAGTACGATCCAGTGACGCTTTTCTTAACTTCTGTTCTTAATGCAGATTAATCCTGAAAAATGTTTCTTTCCTCTGAGGAAACCATGAGGTTTAAAGTCAGTTTGTGGTTCAGAGAAACCTAAAGTCAGATTTATAGATTTATAATTTATAGATTTAAGAAGTCTGGGCTCAAACTTCCTGTTTGAAACAGACTGAACTGGTTGAACTGGGAATGACCCGCTGCAGAGCAGAACTTAACCAACAACCAATCAGCATGTACTAACACAGATCCTGGATGCTGATTGGTCATCCTGCATGTGAGGTAGGTAGAGAGGCCTTCTTCTTCTACACTGTTAAAAGTAAAAGTGCATTAGTATTACCAGCAACATGTACTTCAAGTATCAAAGTTCAGTTCAGTTTTATTTATATAGCGCCATATCATAACAAAGTTATCTCAGGGCACTTTTTCATATAGAGCAGGTCTGGACTGACTCTTTATATTTACAGAGACCCGACAGTTCCCACCATGAGCAGCACTATGCGACAGTGGCAAGGAAAAACTCCCTTTTAACAGGTAGAAACCTCGAGCAGAACCAGAACCAGGCTCTGGGTGGGCGGTCATCTGCCTCGACCAGTTGGGTTGAAGGGGGGGGGGCAGGAGGAAAGAGAACATACAGCAGCACAATACAGTTCCACACAGAGACGTAACGCAATGGCCGCGGCAATGGCATGGCTGTCAACACCAACAGAAACAATACTAAGAGCAACATTACATCAGCAATACTAATAATAAGAGCAATAACAGTAATAGCAGCAGCGGGTGCAGAGCAGTAACACGGGGGCAGCAGGTGGCCACAACCATAGATCCAGACTCTACAGCTCCGGAGGCAGAAACACCTGCAGAAAGCAACAGAAGGAGAGAAAAAGGGGAGAGAAAGCACACAACTACGGGAAGAAGTTGAATTAGTAACAAGCATTGATGGATATGAGGGCGTACAGATGGAGAGGAGGAGAGAGGAGAGAGGAGCTCAGTGCATCATAGGAAGTCTCCCGGCAGTCTAGGCCTATAGCAGCATAACTAAGGGGTGGCTCAGGGGTCACCTGAGTCAGCCCTACTATAAGCTTTATCAAAGAGGAAAGTCTTAAACCTACTCTTAAATGTGAGGGGGGTGTCTGCCTCCCGTACACAAACTGGGATCTGGTTCCACAGGAGAGGAGCTTGATAGCTGAAGGCTCTGGCTCCCATTCTACTTTTAGAGACTCTAGGAACCACAAGGAACCCTGCATTCTGGGAGCGCAGTGCTCTAGTGGGGTAATAGGGTCTATGAGCTTTTTAAGATATGATGGTGCCTGACCATTTAGGGCTTTGAAGGTAAGGAGAAGGATTTTAAATTCTATTCTGGATTTTACAGGGAGCCAGTGTAGAGAAGCTAATATTGGAGAGATATGATCTCTTTTCCTGGTTCTGGTCAGTAAACGTGCCGCAGCATTCTGGATCAGCTGGAGAGTCTTAAGGGACTTATTGGGGCAGCCTGATAGTAGAGAGTTGCAATAGTCCAGCCTAGACGTAACAAATGCATGGACTAGTTTTTCTGCATCTGTTTGAGACAGGATGTGCCTGATTTTTGCAATGTTACGTAAATGAAAAAAGGCAGTTCTTGAGGTTTGTTTTATGTGGGAGTTAAAGGACATATCCTGATCAAAGATAACTCCAAGATTCCTTACGGTGTCGCTGGAGGCCAGGGCAATGCCATCTAGAGAAACTATATCTTTAGATAATGTGTTTCAAAGGTGTTCGGGGCCAAGTACAATAACTTCGGTTTTGTCTGAGTTTAACATCAGAAAATTGCAGGTCATCCAGGTTTTTATGTCCTTAAGGCATGCTTGAAGTTTAGCTAATTGATTAGTTTCATCTGGCTTGATCGATAAATATAATTGGGTATCATCTGCATAACAATGAAAATTTATGGAGTGCTTCCTAATAATATTGCCCAAAGGAAGCATATACAAGGTGAACAGAATTGGTCCAAGCACAGAACCTTGTAGAACTCCGTGACTAACTTTGGCATGCATAGAGGATTCATCATTAACATGTACAAACTGATATCGATCTGATAAATAGGATTTAAACCAGCTTAGTGCGGTGCCTTTAATGCCAATTAAATGTTTTAGTCTCTGTAATAGAATGTGATGGTCAATGGTATCAAATGCGGCACTAAGATCTAATAAGACAAGTACAGAGACAAGTCCTTTGTCAGATGCAATTAGAAGGTAATTTGTAACTTTCACTAGTGCTGTCTCTGTGCTATGATGCTCTAAATCCTGACTGAAAATCCTCAAACAGCTTGTTGTTGTGTAGAAAGTCACACAACTGATTGGCAACTGGCGAAAGTAAAAGTATTTATATATTATTTATGTTTCACTCCTTTAAATCTTTGGATGATGAAGATGATAATCTGTTTAGTTACAATGTGATTCATCACCATCATCACCACCACCACCACCAAAATCATCATCATCACCACCATCATCACTACCATCACCATCATCATCACCATCACCACCACCAACATCACCACCACCACCATCATCACCATCACCACCACCACCATCATCACCATCACCAACATCACCACCACCACCATCATCACCATCACCACCACCAACATCACCATCACCACCATCATCATTATCACCACCAACATCACCACCATCATCACCATCACCATCATCACCATCACCACCATCATCATCATCACCACCATCATCATCATCACCACCAACATCACCATCACCACCATCATCATTATCACCACCAACATCACCACCATCATCATTATCACCACCAACATCACCACCACCATCATCATCACCATCACCATCATCACCATCACCACCATCATCATCATCATCACCACCAACATCACCACCACCATCATCACCACCACCACCACCATCACCATCATCACCATCATCACCATCACCATCATCACCACCACCACCATCATCACCATCACCATCATCACCACCACCATCATCACCACCACCACCACCACCACCATCATCACCACCATCATCACCATCACCACCATCATCATCACCACCAACATCACCACCACCATCATCACCACCATCATCACCACCACCATCATCACCATCACCACCATCATCATCACCACCATCATCACCACCACCATCATCATCATCACCACCAACATCACCACCACCATCACCATCATCACCACCATCATCACCACCACCATCATCACCATCATCACCACCACCATCATCATCATCATCACCATTACCACCAACATCATCAGGACCATCACCACCATCATCAGGACCATCACCACCATCATCACCATCACCATCATCCACCACCATCATCATCACCACCATCATCAGGACCATCACCACCATCATCAGGACCATCACCACCACCATCAGGACCATCACCACCATCATCAGGACCATCACCACCATCATCACCATCACCATCATCCACCACCATCATCATCACCACCATCATCAGGACCATCACCACCATCATCAGGACCATCACCACCATCATCACCATCACCATCACCAACATCATCAGGACCATCACCATCACCAACATCATCAGGACCATCACCACCACCATCAGGACCATCATCACCACCATCATCACCACCATCACCACCATCATCACCATCACCATCATCCACCACCATCACCATCACCACCATCATCAGGACCATCACCACCATCACCATCACCACCATCATCAGGACCATCACCACCACCATCATCACCACCACCATCAGGACCATCACCACCACCATCATCACCACCACCATCACCATCATCACCACCATCATCAGGACCAAACTCTGTTCATAAAAGTTGCAGTTTAGTTTGTGTTGCACAGCTTCACAGTTCAGCAGGTAGAGGCGTGAGTACACACACCTGGCTCTCTGAGGTCATTGATAAGCCCCACCCACTGCCAGCTGGTCATAAACAAAACAGGAAGTTTCTGTGTTTCACTCACATGTTCTGAAACCTGCATCGTTTACAGTTGTCGTCGTCTTCTTCTTCTTCTTCATGTAAAAGCAGGTTTATGTTCTGCTCACCTGCCTGTTTGGTCTGTGGAATGTCTTTAAGCGCTACAGTACCCATGAGCCTCAGCGGCTGTTGCTATGGAGACACCTCCATCCAGAGTAGTGACATCACAGTTACATCATACTCAGATCCACAGCTGCTGGTTTGATCCAAAACTGATCCAGACGTGTGAATTTCACCATCAGCTGCCCGGCAACAGAGTCTGGAGCTCTCTGATTGGACAGTTCTTGCAGCAATGCTCTATTGGACTCGTAGTTCAACTCCTAAAGTGGTTCAGGACTCAGCCTGTGTTTGTTCTGATGAATCAGTCAGGAAACTTCCTGTCTGTGACTCCGCCCACTGAACTGCTGCATCAGTGACTGTCACTGTGATGTCACCTGAATGCCACGGCGTGCTTCAGTCTGGGAGAGTCTACTGTAACACACACACACACACACACACACACACACACACACACACACACACACACACACACACACACACAGAGGGAGAGAGCGCCCCGGGGGTCGAAAGGTTATTGGCTGCCTTGCTGGAG
>VMKM01004923.1:0-11260 GCA_008360985.2 Macquaria ambigua
TATTGCACAAAAATCGAGGTCCTTGCGAATGAAAATCCTCACTTTCGGAGTTGGGAGCTTTTGGACAGTGTGTGTTTGTGCTCGTGTGCTACTGTGTGAGAGAGAGAAGGAGAGAGAACGCACCCTCGACCAGTAAATTACATGCTTATTTCACCTATTTGGAACGTGGTTGCCTCTACATGGCCCTTGTTCCTAACGATTTAGAAATGTTAATGAGTGCTTTTAAAGTTTAGGACTCAGAATATGTATAACCAGTAAAAAAATTGCTTTATCCATGTTTTCAGATTGACTGCTATGCTGTCCATGGGATGACAGATGACGAGCTAATTAGATATGTACCCAAAATGGGAGACCGGATAGCAATTCGGCAGTACTGCAGAAGAGAAGTGGCGGCGCTGGAGGGAAGCACCACAACTGTCTCCAAAGTGACACAAAGCCTGATGACAAAAATACAACAAAGCCCCTAAAAAGAGTCTGGGTAGGGATGATCGTTCTGAAAAAATGGCTGGGAACTCAAATGCTTTAAAAATGGAGCGTACTTATCAAATGGGATTGTTTGAAGAAGTTGGGGACTCTTTCATTCAAGTTAAAGAGAAAAGAGGAGGTGGCACCAGACACCTAAAACCAGCAAAGACCGCCACAATGGCAGAGTTGATGGAAATCGGAAAGGGCTCATTTTTTCCAAATGGAAAATGTAAGATTGGTGATTTAAATGAATTTGTTTTTACAATGAGGGACTTCACAGAAGAGGAGCTTGATCCTATGTTGACACTGGGTCAACATTATGAAAATCGGAAAGTAAAAATGTTGAGACTCTACCTATCTTGTAAAACAAGGACTGACACTGGAACCCCCCCTGCATCAGCTTCTTCGCCTGGAACTATGTCCACAGTTGGTGGATGTGAAACTTCAAATGAAGGAAGTTGCCTTTCAACAGAGAATGAAGGAAGTTGCCTTTCAACAGAGAATGAAGGAAGTTGCCTTTCAACAGAAAATGAAGGAAGTTACCTTTCAACAGAGCACATGGATATGTACCCCATTATCATTGATGAGGAAATTCAGATAGGGTACGCTTTCCTGGATGATGGCAACCCTCTTGATGATACTCTGCCACTAGACCAAATGCATGTGGGAAGTGTATCATTTGATGAACCACCAAAGATCACAAAGCTAAGGCTTCACAGGGGAAATGTTTTCCAAGAATTAACTGCTGCCTGTAAGGATGGTTGTCTATCTATAGATGACTCTCTTTTGGAGGTTGAGATGGTTCTACCCAATGGTACCACAGAGAAAGGAGAAGACAATGGTGGAGTTTTGCGTGACGCGTAAAATGAGTACTGGGAGACATTTGTTAGGAAATGCACTGCTGGAAACACACTGAGAATACCTATGACAAGACATGACATGAAAGATGAGTGGGAAAACGTAGCTAAAGTGATGGTCGTAGGCTACAACATGGTGAATTACTTCCCCATAGTATTGGCCAAGCCCTTCCTCTCCTACTGTCTTGTACTTAAAATCATGGATGATGACCTGTTTTCAACATTCTTAGAAACAGTTCCCACTGAAGAAAAGGACGTTGCCGAGCAAGCAATGAAAGACTTCAAACCTGTGTCTGGAACAGAGGAATGGTTGGATTTCCTAGATGCCCACACATAAAGAAATAGTGCAGGATCCAGCATATATAGCAGAGTGTTGGAGCAATGTGTTGACAAGGCTGAAACTGCCCCCAGGGGGATTGGATGAAGTGATGGCCAGCCTCACTCCTACAAGCAGGAAGGTTGTAGCCAAGCTACGTTATGAAACCCTAAACAAGAGAGAACATGAGATTCTGGATTTTCTGAAGAAGTTCATCAGGAACTGCACTGAAGCTCGGCTGAGGAAATTTCTCAGATTTTGCACTGGTAATTTATCAAGATTATTTTAATTGCATACAGTTATTTGATGGTATGTTTTGTGTACTGTTGTTTCTTTGAATCTATTGTTTTGTGCTGTAAAACTTACATTAGAAAGATCACAGTAATATGATTCCTTGGTCAAAACCCCACGAGAATTCTCCAAAGAGACAAGCTGAGCCTCTCAGACAGCCCGCAATATAACAGAAAAGAATTAAACATCAATCAAATTGCTGCTGTTTGTATGCCCTGTATAGAAATGATAATTTCACTAATAGTCATGGAATTTCATTGACTAATTGATGGTGTAATTGACAAAGCCATATTATTGGCCTTCTGTAAATCAATGGAATTATGAAGAAGGACCTCCTTAAATCTATTGGCAGGCAGTAAAGATCAAAGCATATTTGCAAGTTTAATTGGGGAAAATAAACTGTGTTGACTAAATAAGTCTTACTGGACTAATACTTTAACTACCAATCAGTCAAATACTTGACTAATGGTGGGCAGCCATACTATTTTTTTGTCTTGTCTTCTATAGGTGCAGACCTTCTGGTTGCCAAGGATATCCATGTCCGATTCGTTGAGCCGAAGAGTACCTTTACAAGAAGCCCCCAGTCCCACACATGTGGGTGTGTGTTGGAAGTCCCAAACAACTATGGGTCATACCTTGAGTTGGCAGAAGATTTCACTTTCATTTCATTCATTTTTCATTTGTCCTTGACGCAAACATGTGGGTGATGGACATTATTTAGTGGTAAGTGTCGAGTTCAGTTTAAATGCTTGCGTCTGTACATCTAAATCTGCATGTGGCTCATATCCATGTTCTTTTTGTCTGTCCTAGGTGATTCGGCGTTTGACTGCCTGTAGGTCTCTGACGGACAGCATCATTGTAGCAGAATGATAGACACAATGTGAAATCATTTCACCCTCATTCCATCTTGTTCTATACATTTTTATTATGTTTTTGTATTTGGGGTTGTAACAAATATATTAGACTAAACGTAGCTAGCCAAGAATGTGATCCAGCCTGTGCATCCAACCCATCTACAACAGTACACCTCAGTACCTAGCTGTCAGGGCCATCATAAAGTACAGCCTAGACCAGTGTTTCTCAATCCTGGTCCTGGATTCACTCTAATACATGCAGGGCAGGGGTCTCCCAGGACCAGAATTGAGAAACGCTGGTCTAGACTACAAGGTGGTAATTGGATTGGTTGATGCTTGTCAAGATGTCTGACTTTGTCTGACTGGTATCTCACAAAGCAGGATTAGCCAAAAAAGAAAAAACCTGATAATCATAGTCCTATCTATGTGGTTTGTGCCTCTTCGGGGGGGGGGTGGTATTATGGGCATGAACGAACAGTCCCTGAATTACCTGGGCAAGGTTTCATTTTTTGTTTATGAACTGACTAATTACATTTTCACATGTAATTATTAGGTACCGTTGCATATCCCATATAGAGCTGTTTTCCGTCCCCATATCAGTCCTCAGGATACGGGCACATCCACCTAGTTTCCCTATTGTCTCGAGGTAATAACCTCCTATAACTTTGGGGTCACTGCTGGTACAGTACGCATTCAACCATAATATTCTTCTTGAGAACCCGTCAATAGCACCATTGATGCATATACCAAATGGCTTTAATTAAATTTAAATTGAATTTGTCATATGAATCAACATGCCATACAAAATTGGGCCCCTTGGAAAAGTATTCTCGTCTCTTCAGTCTTCTACTTCTTCAGATTTCTGTGCCCTCTGGGTCAAGAGTGGATAGAATCTTCTTTCTGTACATGCAATCCACTTTCTTTGCATTTACTGTACATCCATCTGTAGCCATGCAGAGCCCCAGAGCCTTGGAGCTCCTCCCTTATGAACTGAATAGTTTCAGCTAAACTGTCAAAATGTTTTCGACGAAACAGTCCATTGTTCTTTAGAATTCGTTTGAGGGTTTTCAAGCTGAGAACAATCCTGTGTTTTGAACTCAAAATATCCAGAATGTCTTTGTATTTCAGCCCCAAGTTAAAGTATAGTTCTATTAACTCTAGTTTATCCATGGAGGATGGAGGATGAAGGATGACAGCTGAAGAGAAGTTCTTCCTATTTCTCAGTCGGTGTGCCTGGATAGAAATACATACAAGGACAAATATTAACGGTGACATGAATAAACACAGCACCTCATATTTTAGCCTTTTAGATGTTGTGAGAAATCAATATATTCTGTCTGATTCTGATGTCAGCCTGTT
The DNA here is from genome assembly GCA_008360985.2 of Macquaria ambigua. Classification (NCBI taxonomy): domain Eukaryota; kingdom Metazoa; phylum Chordata; class Actinopteri; order Centrarchiformes; family Percichthyidae; genus Macquaria; species Macquaria ambigua. The sequence continues at coordinate 4,143 of VMKM01004923.1, forward strand.
ATTCCTAGCTAACTCCAGCCTACATTGTCAATAACATTACAGCTCGTAATATTGCTTTCTTTTTTTCCGAGGGTTTTGACTATAGAAGAATTAACTAAACTTAGGGTGTTGTAGGGTGTAGGGTGTGTAGCAATTTAAACAAGTAATTTAACACATGATCTCCGCTTTGCGTCGGGGTCCCATCATGCTGTTTAACAATGATGACCAGGTCGCTGTACCTTATCCCTTACTTGGCAAACGCAGACGTCATCTGATATTAGCCCCGTGCAAATCAGCATCTCAGTAATTTGGGGTAACTTTAGTAATGTGGGCCTACACGGAACCTTGACAATTTAATCAGGAGAATGATATAACTAAATTCGAGTAAAATACAGACTTTGCTTATCCCGTGCGAAAGGTGTGTGTGTGTGTGTGTGTGTGTGTGGTGGTGGTGGTGGTGGTGGGGGGGCCCTCTGTACAATATTGTGGCGGCCCCTCTGCTTGGTTCGCCCTGCTCTTGCTCTGTTTTCTGTCTCCAGGTCTGCAGACCTGTCGGACTTTAGCGGCACATGGGACACACCTGAGCCCAGTGTGTCCCATGCATATCAGCCAGAGCAGCAGCCGGTCCTTTTGGAAGATCTGCTTTCCAGTTTTCACTCATCCACTCCCTGTTCTACTGACTGTACAGATTCCTCCCACCTATTTGCTTGTATTTGTTTTGATGATTTTGTTGTAAATCAATGATTTTGTTATTTTTTTTGTATATCCGTGTGTCTCCCCTTTTTGTCCCAGTCTAAGAGCCGGGCTGTGACAGTGTGTGCTCGTAAGCTTCATCCGAGACGCATTACCTGTCAAATAATGACATGTTGAGTGATTTGTCTTTATCTAATCATTTACAGGCATGAACCTTGAGCTTACACATTTGCCAGTGGTGGAAAGTAACTAAGTACATTTACTCAGGTATTTTACTTTCTTACAACTTTGACGTACTTGTAATTTTTGAGTATTTCCATTTTATGCTACTTTCTTCTTCTACTCCACTACACTAAGCTCACAGCTGGAGTTACTAGTTACTTTTCAAATCAAGAGTGTACATACAAAACACATGATCAGTTTACAAAATATGATGAATTGTTACAGGTTAAACTACCCACCAGTATACACGATGTAAACAAAATGTCTCCACCTCCAACATTAAAATGCTGCTTACACATTAATGCATCAGCATATTCCAATAATATATATATATATATATATATATATATATATGTAGTTTGTGGTGCAGTTGAACTGTACTGCATTATGCAAAGAGATGTTTCTGTTATTTAGCCTACCCTCATTGATATAAATGGGGTGGAAAATAATAGAAACACCCATCAGAACACAGTACAATTCAACAGCACCACAAACTGCAGCTTCCAAAATGATCATACAGTTGAAAAATATTTTTATTAATTCAACTGCATGTATGTTTGTATATTATAACTTTCATGAATGTTGGATTTATTGCAGGACTGTTAGCTAGCTGTACCTAATAAACTGGCAACTGGGTGTATTTTGCTGATAATACTTATGTACTTAAGTACAGTTTTGAATGCAAGACTTTTATTTGTAATGGAGTATTTGTAAACTGAATTATTGCTACTTTTACTTTACTAGTTTCACCAGGCACTGAACAATATCTTAGAATATTTCTTAAGAAACACTGGATGAAAGCAGATACTGGCAACGATAACGACAATTACTGCTAGTTTATTGCTTTTCTTTGGAAGCTTTGGGTTTGCACCACCTTGTTTTATTGGTTTGCAGATGTTTTATCAGGCACTGAGCAATATATTAAAATATTGAGTGTGTGGATTGGAACACGCATTTGTGAGTAGCCAAAATTACGCACAAATCGTACACATTTACAAATCTTATTTTTCATTTGTAGATCATGTTATACACATTTGTAAATCTTATTAAGAATAGTTTCACTCCATAAAGAAGTACTCAGATCTCAAGTAAAACTAGCTCAGTTCACCAGTGAGAGTTAACAAGTAACGTAGCGTAAAATATACATGAATTGTTGTTGCAATACAGCACCTTGAACAGTGTGGTTAAACTATAAGCTAGAAGTATGTTTCTGTATGTGTTACGATTTGCCGTTAGGCAGCAGGGGAAGGACCCAAACCCAGACAGAACAGACGGACTGGTGCAGATAAATGATTTATTTGACACAAAATGAACTTAGGAAGGTTATCCGTAAACCAGGACATGACAGACAGGGACGAGGAACAGAGAAACTCAGAGAACGAACTGACAAATAACAAATACAGGGGACCGGTATATATAAGGAAGGGCTAACGATGGAAACAGAGGCAGGTGAGTAACGAAAAACACAGGTGAACCTAATCAAAACCGGCGGGAAAAGAACAGACAGGAAGTAAATCATAAGTGAACAGAGAACAGTCTTTCAAAATAAAACAGGTTTTTGTGTATTAATCCTTTCAGCCTGCTTCAACATCTGCATAAAAGATACTTCTTGTTTTAATATTATATAATGCCAGATTATATACACATTAGTAGTATTAGTTCTGTTCATTTCTATAAATCTCTGCATATTCTAATTTATGCTAAATCATATAAAGAGTTCATTATATCAATTTTAGGTGGAACTGGAAGAACTAAATGATGAATGTTCATCTAAAAATGTACAGTATATCTGTTAAATTCAATTATTATGTACTTTCGTTGTGTGTGAAGTGTGGAGGGGGCTTTTCATTGTGCAATCCTGTATTGTGTAATGACAATAAAAGTGAACCTTACATATAAAATTTGGACACAGTGATGTATCATGAAATGTAAGTGCATATTTTTGCATACAAAGATCAGCAGACTTTTACAGCAGTTTAATTATATGCACGATATATTGACGGTGTCTGAGATCAGTTATTAAATAGTTCTAGTTTGAATTTTATCCGGTAAATCAAAGTAAACCCCACTGAGCCTCTTTTAAAAAGGAAACATTTGCAAATATCCAACCTGTCTACGGTTGTAAGCTGTTTATTATTCCCCACAAGTGTTGGACAGAACAAACACTAAAATGACCATTTTGATGAAGTTTTGCCTGTGGATGGTGAAAAAGGAAATGAAGATGATTGTTCAGCACAGTTTTAAATTGCCTAACAGTATATGTGATATCTTGTGTACAGAACTGACATGTGGACCTGAGGGTGGTATAAGAGGAAAATGAAAGGTTTGATCCTCTGTGGACCGTTAGATTTTGATGTATCTTGTCACTTTCATGACATGAAACAGTAAATGAAACAGTCGAGACTCATTGGACTGAGAATGTTTTAATGATATATTCTGGTTGAATACAGTAATATGACAGGAACATCCACCTGTTTTAATCTAATTTTCAATTTTAATGGTTATATAGTAGATGCATCATCAATCTCAGGTTTTTGGAATCATCCTTCTGGACTCATCGAATTCTCACATGGAGCAGAAAACCACTGAAGGTGGTAGTTTGGTCGCCTGCCCAAACACGACAATCTGCAGGCAGGCGCACAGACACGTTGTCCCCTTTCTGCAGCGTCAGGATTGCAGCGTTTCCTCCATAAAAAACTTTCTCAGGGCCGGTAGTGTTATCAGATGTCTGGATAATGACTTCGTTGTTCTTCATCAGAGACAGCCCTGATTTATATAATCCTCCAGCATGAAAGAAGAAGGTAAAATAATAAACACCTGGAACAGGTGCCTTGAAGATGCCTGTGGAAACAAAAGAGTATTCATCAAATTTAAAGGTTTCTGAAAAGCTTTGAAAAAAAAGAAAAAAATCCTTCTTTTGCCTTAAAAGGTTTTCAAAATGAGTGGATCAAATTGCAAGTACTCTTTTTAATGATAACATGGAGAAAACCTCCACAACAAGCTGAAAAACACACACTTCTGATGTTCCCTTATCAAGTGGTTATGGCCAAGAAATGCCTATTTACAAATCCAGCATACATGGAGCATCATTAATATTTATTTTAAGACGTGTTTGTGGCAGTTCAGTGAATGTAAGTCAAATATTCACTTTTATTTTAGCTCTGGTTTGGTCTCCACCAACTCCTCGACTTGCCAGATGCTCCACTGTGTTTTCTAGTCTCTAATGTTTTTTGTCTGCAGTTTGGTGCTGGGCAGGTGGTGTACAGTAAGTTTAATCTGAGCTTTTGTTTTGTTGCTATAAACAGCTGCCTGCTGCTGCTGGAAACGAGCTGGATCACAACAATAAGACTGAACCAAACAGTAAATGTGCTGTAAAACCTAAACAATCAGCTAAAAGAGGCTCAAAAGCTCCTGCAGAGTCAGGTGATAACTCTACGAGCGAGACCTTTCACCTTACATGAAGTCATTTGATTCATTGTTAATATAGAAAGTATTGATTATTGGAGTTGTATTGGTCTGGAGTTGCACTGGTTATCAGTAATTAGATTACTGATATGATTTGTGATACCCAGCTACAGTATATTCATTAAGCCAGTATGTAAAATGTCTCAACAATACTCAAACCAAACAATCAGGTGATTATGAGTGTGGCTGCATGTGATGTAGTTACCTGAAGTGGCATCGTAGGCACCACCAACGTTGGTAATCTCCGTGTCGTAAACCAGAGTTGTGTCTGTGCTGAAGGGTCCATGGTGCCCACCTTTATTTGCCCATGCAGTGAACATCACCGGCTCTATATAAAACAAAACATTCTCATCATGTTATTTTGTGGAAGCATTTCTATTCTATTTATCTTGTGTATTTCATCACAGTATGTGCGTTGCTTAAAGAGCAACTTGTAGGTTGAATTTCTTACTGAAATTATACTTAAAGTATCATGTAAATTATGCTTTGAAAATGTTAATATATGATTTTATATGCTTTACAAGCCATAAAGGCAGAAAATCAGAGAAACAATGTCCTGATAACTCTCTGGCACCTTACCAAAACCTAAACCACTTGGATGCCCAGCAGGCTCAAGATTAGAGGACTGAGGTCCGTCATATGTGGATGAATATGTATTTTCAACCTCACCAGTGTCAAAACTAGCACTATTACCATTAAATTATTATCTAACGAATTATCGCTTTTTCTTTTTCAAATCCAGTTTCTATAACATTTTCCCAAACGTTAATAACTGAGGACACCAACCTAAAAGTTGCTCTTTAATAAGTTCTTCATTAAAGTCTTCAAAGAGAAAGTTTCACTCTACCTGCCATGTCTGTTGGTCGATCACTCGTGTTGGCATGGCAGTCAGACTGTTTGTCGCTGGTCTTTGCTTCGTCTCCAAAGCTGTGATTCACAGGATCCCTGTGGCTGCTTTTATATTGTTCGATGGATGATGATGTGTTATCACCTGCCTCCCTTTGCCAGTTCTGGAGAATCGGTGGTGGAAAATATGGTCCTAGCTGATTAGATGTACGAAAACATTTCTTTGGAAACTTTGGGCTTGCGCCAACTTGTTTACTGGTTTGTCAATGATTGTCAATAATAACGACAATTACTGGCAGTCTATTGCTTTTCTTTGGAAACCTTGGGTTTGCACCACCTTGTTTTCCTGGTTTGCAGAAGTTTCACCAGGAGAAATATCTTAAAATATTTCTTAGGAAACACTGGATGATATCAAGACCAACGTCTAAACAAAAGCTGCAAACAGTGAAATTCAAGAGAGTACAAAACATTAATCTATTAAAATCACACATACACACACATATATATATACACACATCAGTGGTGGAATGTAACTAAGTACATTTGCTCAAGTACTGTATAAGTACAAAGTCAAGGTACTTTCCTTGAGTATTTCCATTTTATGCAACTTTCTACTTCTACTCCAGTACATCTCAGAGGGAAATATTGTACTTTTTACTCCTCTGCATTTGTCTGATAGTTTTAGTTACTAGATACTTTTAAGATTACACTTTTTCATTCCCTTCCTGTCCAGTGAAAACCATGTATCTCCAAATTTGGTGATTTTAAACGTTTGTGATAAACTGAAGGATGAAGTGTTCCTTTATGGGTTGAGAAAATGTTCATACTACTTAAGCTAAATAAACTAGTTAAAACCTCCCTTGGATCAGCTGCAAAACGCACCATCACAGAGCTGAAAACAGCTGTTTGGAGGACTTTTTAGAGATACGTGGTTCTCACAGGACAGCGACGCTACAAACATATGATGATCTTACAGAAGATGATTCATCGCTGTAGATTAAACTACTCAAAAGTATATAAAGTAGTCAAAATGAGCTCAACCTTAAACATCTACAGCAGTAAAATGCAACAGAACCCAGAAACATCATATATATATAATAGTAAAACACTGACAGGGACCAGTTTTCTGCAGAATGAGTACTTTTACTTTTGATACTTTAAGTACATCTTGCTGATAATACTTACATACCTTTAGTGCGTAAGTAAGGTTTTGAATGCAGGACTTTTACTTGTAGTATTTTAACGGTGTGGTATTGCTGCTTTTACCTTTTACTTAAGTAAAGGTAAAGTTTTACCAGTCATTGATCCATATCTTTAAATATTTCTTAAGAAACGCTGGATGATAGGAAGACCAACGTCTAAACAAAAGCTGCAAATGTTGAAATTCTTAAAGCAAAAAGAACAACTGAGCCTTGGGGAATATATATATATATATATATATATATATATGTGCGTGTGTGTGTATATATATATATATACACAGTATATATGTAGTTTTGATGCTGCTTAAGGACAAACTGTACTGTGTCTTAATCTTGCTGTGAGAATACGCAAGGAGACGGATCAAATTGCACAATAGTGAATATGATGTTTTGAGACGTGACACTTGGTAATATCAATGCAAGTGAGAACAGTACAGGTGTCTGTTTTTCAAATTCTTTTGATGACAGTCTCAAGGAAACGTTAGTTTAGTAATAGTAATAAGTTTCAATCGACACGCAACCTTGAGGTTACATATTTGCCAGTGGTGGAAAGTAACTAAGTACACTTACTCAAGTACTGTACATAAGTACAATATACTCTGCTTGGTTCGCCCTGCTCTTGCTCTGTTTTCTGTCTCCAGGTCTGCAGACCTGTCGGACTTTAGCGGCACATGGGACACACCTGAGCCCAGTGTGTCCCATGCATATCAG
>VMKM01004924.1:0-11229 GCA_008360985.2 Macquaria ambigua
CGTGGCTTATTTTCATGCAGAAACACGGTGTGTCGCTGTAAGAATCAGCAGCTGAAGCTCCTCAGACAGTAAAAAAAGAAAAAGATCCTCTTGTTGGTACTCAGACTTGGTAATTATTGAATCTGTGAAGTTCCCTGTTCTGGTGACACACAGCAACATTTTATTTTCCTTCACTCTGTGAGTCGGAGCAGCAGCAGGAAAGGTTAAAGTGGCATGAAGAGATATTGAAATGAAATGGTTGGAAGGCAAGCCCCAGGCGATTATTCAAATGGCCACGTTTTTTTTTCTTTTCCTTTAATTTTGGTTCAATAAAGCTGGACGTTCAACCATCAGCAGTCAGACACTTAATTAAATACCTCAGCGGCTGTACGAGCTGCGCAAGGCCTGTTTGGAATAGTAATGCACATAAAGAGAAACATTTGTCAGACTGATGAGTGAGAGATAAATCTCTGCTGCTGCTCCCAACATCTGATCACATACATCAACGACTCAACACTACTGACACTACTAATGAGTCAGAAGACTTACACGTACTGCTGGAGCTTGTAGCAGTATCAGGAGTACAGTAGTAGTAGTATTAGTAGTAGTATTGGTGGTGGAGTAGCAGCAGTGGTAGTAGTAGAAGTAGTGACAATAGTGGCAGTAGTAGTAGTAGTAGACTAGTAGTAGCAGTAATGGCAGTTGTAGTAGTAGTGGTTGTTGTAGTAGTAGCGTAGTAGTAGTAGTAGCCTGGCAGTAGTTAGGCAGTATAAGTAGTAGAAGTTGTAGAAGTAGTATTAGTTGTAGTTTGGTGGTCGCTGTAGTAGCAGCAGCAGTAGTAGTAGTGGTGGCAGTAACAGTAGTAAAATGTAATGTAATACTTTCAGTAAGTAATATTTCAATGTGAGAGAATTAACCAATAAAAATGAGTAGTGTAATGGCTAATGTAAAAGTAAAATGAAGCAATGTAGTAAAGTAACAATGAAGTAAAAGTAAAGTAGTAACAGTAGTAATTAACAGTAAAGTAAAATGAAAGTAACAATGTAAATTAAATAAAAATAACAATGAAATACAAAGTGAAATGTAAGTAAGTAAGTAGTTTATTAAGCAATGCTTTCACAATGGCAATGGTAATTGGCAATGCTTTCAGTAACAAAATGCATGAAATGCAATGCTCAGTAAATGAAAATAACAATGAAAGTGTGTAATAGTAATGAGTAATTTAATGGCAATGTAAATGCACAAAGTAGATGCTTAATAATGTCAGTAAAAATATTAACAGTAAGCAGTAGTAAAAGTAACAGTAGTAGAAGTGGTAAACAGTAGTATTAGTGTTAGCAGTAACAGTAGTAAGTAGTAGTAACAGTAGCAGTAAGTAGTAACAGTAGTAAGTAGTAGTAGCAGTAGCAGTAGTAGTAGCAATTAGTGAAATGTATTAGCAGTAGCAGTAAACCGTAACAGTAGTAAGTGGTAACCATTATTAGTGGTTGTGGCAGTAACGGTAGCAGTAGTGGCGTTGGCAGTAACGGTAGTAGAGTATTAGTAGCAGTAGCAGTAGTAGTAACAGTAGTAGAAGTGGTAACAGTAGTAGTGGTTGTGGCAGTAACAGTAGCAATAGTGGTGGCAGTAACAGTAGTAGAAGTAGTAGTAGCAGTAGCAGTAGTAGTAACAGTAGTAGAAGTGGTAACAGTAGTAGTGGTTGTGGCAGTAACAGTAGCAGTAGTGGTGGCAGTAACAGTAGTAGAAGTAGTAGTAGCAGTAGCAGTAGTAGTAACAGTAGTAGAAGTGGTAACAGTAGTAGTGGTTGTGGCAGTAACAGTAGCAGTAGTGGTGGCAGTAACAGTAGTAGAAGTTGTAGTAGCAGTAGCAGTAGTAGTAACAGTAATAGAAGTGGTAACAGTAGTAGTAGTTGTGGCAGTAACAGTAGTAGTAGTGGTGGCAGTAACAGTAGTAGAAGTAGTAGTCGCAGTAGCAGTAGTAGTAACAGTAGTAGAAGTGGTAACAGTAGTAGTGGTTGTGGCAGTAACAGTAGCTGTAGTTTCGTTTGTGTTTTCTAAAGTTTCATAGTCTCACTTTTAATTGCATGTAGTATTTTTCCTTTGTGGTATTACTTCAGTATTTAAGGTATTTGAAGGACCATGCCAGTGTTCTGCATGTGGTACTGCTGCGAGGTAATGACGTGCCGACTTTTAAATCCACTCAGAATGTGAAAACAATATGTGTTACTGACAACAATTAAACTAGTGACTAGACCTGAAGTCGACTGTATCGCTAATTAAACCTTTTCATACTGTACAGAAACTAATGGAAACCAACGGCTGCCTGGAACAGAAGGAAATATACATCCAAAAACCAAAAGAATTTGAAAATATTCAGTAAGAGCATAAAGTCTGCACGATTTGTACGTAAGGAGCTAAAACTGTTAAAAACAGTGGAATGGCCCTTTAGTGGAGGGGGTTTCTACCGCTGGTGATGGAGTGAATGCAAAAGGAAACAGATGTAAAACATTAATTAAAATCGTTAGTGTCTATCTTTCGTTTGAATGTGGAGCAATAATTTAATCATGTTGTACATATTAAGAATTTACTGCTCAGCCAGGCGTGAGCAGCGAGTGTGTTAAATGAATCATAAAACTGTAGAGGAAGATGTTTTTTATAAATGAGATAGAAGTGCTCAGAGAAAACCATTACTGTCACTTAGCGTGCGATCTGACCTTTAGGTAGATGCAACAGCAGGTTAATCAGGGCAACTGAGGTTACAGACGATCAGGTTAATATTTTATCTCATAGGAAAGCTAATCACCTACACCTCTCCTTCCAGTTCTTTTCTTATTTCATTCCTCTTTTCTTTTATCGGGATCCTTCTCCATCTACTTCTCTCTTCAAGAAAGAAAGAAAGAAATCTGCCACATTCAGCTGCTGGAGTTTAGCTAGCTGTCAGATTCAAGCTAATATCTCCGTCCCCGAAACAAGATCAAGATGTTACTATATTATCCCAACTTACTGCATTGGGTAAGTAAGGATTGGTTAATGACAACTTATTCTTGTAGCCAGGTTAGCATTTGATAGCAATCTAATTTATAAGCTACTAGCCAAGATGCTGTTTGTTAGCAACTTCTGCTGCGTTCGTGTCATATCGTTCAGACTGTAATTAAGAGCATCCGAAAAAAAGGTTCACATCAGCCTCCCACTTGTAACTCCGACAAATTTCTGACGGCTATGATATTTTCCACTGCAGAAGTGTCAACAGGTGCCGAAATGGCTCCAAAACCACCATCGCTGTCAGTTCAAGGGAAATAAAACTCGACATTATCACTGATAAAAGTGACTGAGCTATGAAAATAGACTTCACTGGTGTGTTTACACCTGATTTAACTTGTTAACGAACAACCAGAAGTACGTAGCTAACACACTCCCACACTACAGCGCAACAACACCTTAGCGTACAACCACCATCTCAGGTCGTTACTATGGGAACGACTCCCATTCTTCCTATTCTGCTGACATATCGTGAACACAGCATTACTTTTTATCCAAGTTAACGTCTAATTTATTAGCTATTTACTCAAACTCCCAAAGTTACTACAGCCCTAGTACTACATTACAGAAAGTAGCAGTAGTCCATGTCACAGACACGACTTTATTCCATTGTAGGAATTTCTGAGGCTCTATAGAGTAAAAACTTTACACACTCAGAATTCAGACACAAAATGGCGGACAGTAAACATAGTAAATATATAAATAGGGAGCAATTTCAGACACGTTTACATCCCCACGGAATGCAGGACCGTCCCAGCTGGAAAATGAGTAAACAATAGGAGACACACAAATCTATATCTTTTGTTTTCCACTATCAATCCATTCATTTGAAAGGACTAAAGCTCAGAACATGCTTCTTATTCTCCTGGAACACCGACGCTCTCCTCTGTCTGTTTGTATAAAGATATTTACTGTGTGTTAAAAACATGCAGACAAAAAGTCAAACAACTTCAACTTTTCGTAAAAACTGTTCCAGAACATGTGCAGTACCACTCAGATGCCAAATGGTGGTGTTTCTGAGTAGCTTAACGTATCCCAAAAATAACAGTGCATGGCATCCAAAAAAAGGCTGAAAGGATGAAATACAAACAAAATGATGCAGAGGTGATGAGATGGAGGAAAAGTAGAAGGTCTCGGTTCAGAGACGACGCTGCAGATGAAGTTCGAGGCTATAACTTTGCTTAACGACAGCAAACTGAAGGAAGCAGTCTGGGATTTCCAGGTCAGAGAGGAGTCGACAGGTCAGGAACTCATTCAGGTTTTACGGCTGGAAACGGAGCCTGTTTTCCCCCAAAGAGCCTCCTCACTTCAGCTGTTTACATCTCTACTTCTCTTTGTGTCTTTTGATCTTATTTTAATAAGTTGATCTTTGATATTTGGAGGTCTGACCTTCATTTTGGAGGCTGTAACCGCCGCGCTGCTGACGTGCCTTTGAGCCACAAACAGCTCGACCATGATGAAATTTATGTCAAATCTCACGTCTCCCAAACGCCAACTTTTCAGGAAAGAAATGGTCCAGTTTTTAGTTTTCACCTTCAGGCGGTTTGGAGTTTATCTGCAGGGTTTTGGGAGGATTGCATCAGACTAGAAGTTGAAGGATCTTCTCCGTCCAGAGAGAATAAAGAAATCCTTCAGTTCAACACCAAAAACTGGCAAGACTGCTGCCACGATGATGACAGTGATCTCAGGGTTTCTGCAGGATTCAGACAGATACCTGGAATTATATTTGAGATCACCTAAAAAGCAAAATAAAGGCCCAAAAACAAAAGAAAAAATAATTGAATTATGGGACATGAAGTCCGACTGTGTGTTTAACATTTAAAATACAGATTGGACTTGTGGACAACAGCAACAATAAGTTTTAGTTCAGAGTTTAAAAAAGAGCTTGAATGACATTATGATGTGTTTTAAGGACCTGAGTATTTCCTGGAAATGTGTAGTGTGTGACCTCTGACCCCTCACAGATGCACACCGACCCTCAGGCCCAGAATTGATTAGTTTCAGTCCCAGAGAGTTGTATGTGGAGACTTTAGCTGCTGACCTTTTTATTAAGCCTTTTTTTAACCACCGTGGTCTCCTGGAATCTGGTTTTAGAGAAAATTCAGCCAAAAGTTTCTCTAAAATAATTTTACACAAACAAAACCGAAGCAACACAGAAGAGAGGAAGAAGGTGCAGAAACAAGCTCAGAAACACAAATCTGCACGTTAAAAACTAACCATTTACTAATATAATTTATTAATAATGAGTTTTTCTTTCTTTGTTGCAGTTCAGAGTTTTTTGTTGTTTAGTTGTAATATAGATAATGTATTGTAGTGTTGTACTGTAAACTGTGTAAAGTTATTTGTCATTTCAACTATAAAAAGTAAAGTCAACACTGAAGTGAAGTTTTAACAAATGCTAACTTAGCTTAGCTAAAGTAAACAAATGTCACAGTGCCTAATAAACTAAGTTGCTAACTTGCTAACAATTCCTAAATTGGCTGATCAAGCAATTTTGCTAACAAACGCTAACTCAGCTTGTAAAGTAACGAATGCTAACTTGGCTGATGAAGTAAGCTGCTAACGAATGCTACTGTGGCTTAAAGGGTTAATACCTAACAAATGCTGTCTTAGTATAAAAACTGACAAACATGAAACCTCTAAAGTGTGTGAGAGGAGATAAAAGATGAGGTAACACTGCAGATAATTACACTTTGGACTTTACACGTCTTTAAATTGGGATCATTTCTGGTGAATTTAATTAAAATATTAGCATAACATTTTTTGCCCCTGGAGCTCCCTGGAAGACCCTTGAAGGTTGCCTGGAGATTTCTGCACTCTAGTTTGAGAGGCACCAATTATATTTGCATATTTAATAGGACAAATTGCAGGTGGTACGTGTAAATTTGACTGTAGAGTAATTTTATTAATTTAGTTCGGAGAGAGGGGCCCACTCTTTGAGCTGACTGTTTCCACGCTGTTTTCCAAGCTGTTTCCAGGCCTCCTCTCCCATGTTTCTCAGTGTTTTGGTCGTCTGTTGAGGTTTATCTGGTGGCAGCTGCTCGCTCGACGCTGCCTCTGCTTGACAATATGCTGCCAAGCTGTCCACATATACTGAAAAACATACACTACATCTCCCATGATCCCCCGGGGCTGCAGCTAGCCTGGGTGGAGGGGGACAGCTTCTGCTGGTCTCTGGGTGGTTACTGGCGGCAGCGTGGTGATCCTTGCTCTGTGTTTACACATACTGGGTGTGTAGCCGGGTGGAAAGTCTCAACGTAACTTTTTATTTCATTTGACTTCAGAGGTTCAGCAGTCATGGCACACCTTGTGCAGACTGTTTGATTATTGATCGTTCTTATTGATTGTTCTGAGCGTTATTCCAGCTCAGTTTCCCTCTCACCGTCACCAGAAGCCTTCAGGCAGATACAGTCACACCAGCCTGTCTGTCAAAGCCGTTTTGTTTCGTTACGTGTCAGAAACAATAACTGTGAAAGTGACAGAGGTCTGAATCTTAAATATAGCCAGTGCTGGGCCCCTGCACCTGCTGGGCCCCTGCACCTGCTGGGCCCCTGCACCTGCTGGGCCCCTGGCTGCAGTCTGGGTCAGGCTGTGCTTTAATATGTGCCACATTATCAGCATCACTTTTAATATCAGCGTCACTATTTACTCACCTCACTGTCACATTTGTTGTTGACTTTCACAAAGAGCAGGAACAGAAGGAGGTGTGTGTGTGTGTGTGTGTGTGTGTGTGTGTGTGTGTGTGTTCTGGTTCTTGAATGTACTTGTAACATGTATTTGGGTGTGTGTAAGTTTCCACACGTCTGATTGGCTGGACAGTCTGTTCACTGTGTGTTTTTATGAAGACGTGCGATCAGATGTTTTTCCCTGGATTTTGAATCTAAAACCGATTTCCACCTCATTTTTAAGTCATGATGTCACACACACACACACACACACACACACACACACACACCGTCCGGCTGCAGCGTTGCGTCACACGGATGATTTTTCGATCGCAGAGACAAATATGCTGATCGTCATGACAACGCTGCCAAAATACAGCTGAGGAGGAACCCGAGTTCACTGTGTGTGTGTGTGTGTGTGTGTGTGTGTGTGTGTGTGTGTGTGTGTGTGTTGTAAAGGAAAACTGGTTTAGACGACCAAAAAAAAAAACTCCCTTTTTTTCGGTTTCTCTCTCTTGAGCAGTATGAAATAATTATGGGATGTTCTGTTCGTCTCTGCGCTCCAGGAACTCAGCATGTGTTTTTTTATACACAACATCTCTCCACAACATTTGTATACACACACACACACACACACACACACACACACACACACACACACACACACTCCCGTCTCACCTCCAGCTAACAGGAAACAACAGATCACCAACAGGAAGAAGCTGCAACACTTTCATGTTAAAACGTCTCGGCTGTGTTCCTGTCGGCTCGACTCTCTCGCTGCCTCTCTGCTGCTTTATTATCACATACAGAAGATTATTAATCACAAAATCACTCTGTAATCAATCAGTATTTAGGAGCAACGAAGGCACTGATTTGTAAATGTAAAATTCAGATTTCACATACAGGAGAGGTCTGGAGTTAGTGGTTAATTTGGAGATAAAAAAAACACATAAAACAAATCTTCCAAATTTAAAGACAAAGTACATCACTGTTGCAAAATACATCTGTTTTAAGGTTTGGTCAGGTTTAGGGACGAAGCGTTGTCACGGTTACAATAATAATCACGTGGTTAAGGTTGGTGAACGATGGCGGACAACGCTGGCTGTTGGTAGGAAACAGGAAGTGAATCTCTGCTGTTGATGTGTGATCCCTCCATCCACCGCGACCACCTCGCCTCGTCACCTGACCTGCTCTGCTCCTGATGGTCGAGAGTCATAATTACTACGACCACTAGAGAACACAGAGAAGAAGAAAGTTGTAAAAACACTGTATTTAACTGCAGTCACGCCAGTAAAGCTCATTTGAATTTAAGACCAAAGTATGGGACCTCAGAAAGCACCCTTTACACCTGCAGGCGTTCATTTGGCTTCAGTCTGAAGAGACCTGCAGATGAGACCCAGCAGAACCCACAGGTGAGGGGCCGCCACAGTCCCGCCCACTCTGCGTGTGATTGACAGGTGAAGTTCAGGTCCAAACACTTAACCATCAAAGATGAAGACTTAATGCCCCCCCACCCCCACCCTCGTGATGTCAAACGATTAGCAGTTGAAGTATTCCTCCCTGCAGACGAACTCTTTCATGTGTTTTTACGTTTCGTCATCTGCGATCGATCCTGCGATGGAGTCATCACGTTTTCAGCTTCTTCTCTTTTTTTTTTCGTGATGGATTTTGTGTCACATTATTTTTAATGCAGAAAAATTTCCCTCCGGTCACAGAGGAGGAGGAGGAGGGTGTAAGAATCTCTGTTTTTACTGCGATCGATTCAGATTGATTCGTTTCAGATATTTGATGCGCCCCCCCCCCTCCACTGTCGCTTTATTTGCAAAGACAAAAGCGCGGCGGCCGGCGATCTGCAGCCTCCCTGAATGCATAACGGTGGCACTCAATATTTCAGACGGAACAAATGAATTGCGCGAGGCTCTTTTAGCAGAATAAACTGCTTTTGCGTGTCAAGACAAAGTCTGGGGATTAAGGGACCGAGGACCTAATGTGTTGTGACAATAGACAGTAGAGAGGCTGTGTGTGTGTGTGTGTGTGTGTGTGTGTGTGGGTGTGTGAGGCAAAGAAAGAGACAGAGAGACAGAGGCAGATCTGTTCCAGGGACTGTTTTAGTGCCTCATCAAATATTTAGTTTGATTGTACATGGTCCTGTAATTGCCATCTTGGCTTGTGAATTATTGATGGCGTGTAGCAGAGCCAAGGAGGGCCCTCATCCCCACACACACACACACACACACACACACACACACACAGCTCGCTCATGTGCTGTAATAAGGCCAGACAGAAGCAAACACACACACACACACACACACACACACACACACACGCTGGTGCTGAGGCCAGTGAATCATCATGTAATGGTAATCGGCATGAAGCTGCTCTTGTTTCATATCCTAATTAGCAGCAGAGGAGCATCATCTGAATTCCTCAGTAATTATTTGAAGAGGGCGTTTCAACAACACGGCAGAGTCAATATTAGACTTTACTCGACCTTCTAATGAGGCGACGCCTTCCACTCCTTCTTCTTCTTCTTCTTCTTCTTCTGATGTTTTTGTAGCACAAACTGCCTGCGAGCATGTTTTTTTCTGGCTTTTGTTTCTCCTCCACGGTTTGTTCGTTAGCTGCAAACAAATGAGATGTGACGGCGAGGCGGTTAGCGGGTTAACCAGGACGGATTGTTCCCAGCTCGGCAGTGGCCTCGGCTCGCCACGCTTGCTTTGTGCTTTATTTCAGTTTGTCACCCGTAAGATGAGTCGATGGCGGTGCCGGCGGCGGCGTGCTGGCCCGGACTCGCCGGGCGGTCAGGTGGTAAACTGGCAGCGGCGGGCGGTGAGGTGGCTCCTCACAGAGAGCATCAAACTGTGAGGGCGAGCAGCAGCAGGGCGGCAGGCGGCAGGATCGGCAACACGGCAGCTTTTAAAAATACTCCTGCTGAAATATTGATTTTTTTTTCTGCTTCTTTTTCTTTCTTGCCTAACGTAATAAGTGAGAGACTCCAGGGAGTGTGTGTGTGTGTTTCTGTGTGTGTGTATGTGTGTGTGTGGCCAGCATCCTCCCTCAGCCTTCAGAGTGTGTGTGTGTGTGTTTCTGTGTGTGTGTGTGTGTGTGTGTGTTTCTGTGTGTGTGTGTTCGTGTGTGTGTGTGTGTGTGTGTGTTTGTGTGTGTGTGTGTGTGTGTGTGTTTCTGTGTGTGTGTGTTCATCAGGGCCTTGTAATCTGAACCTGACGTAATTGCTTCCCATAGTGCACTGGGTGTGGTCGGGGGTGACATCATCTGGAGTGGCCGGTGAAACCCCCCCCCCCCCCCCGTGAGCTAAATTAGCTTTAAATCGGCTCCACTGGAACAATTACAGCAGCCTCCATCATGTCCTCCGTCCATTCACAATTAAAGGTGAAATAAAGTGAAACTTGGTCTTTAATTTATAGAATTACACAGAGTTAAATGAAACCCTTCTTAAACTGAATCCTCTTTAACATTATAACATTCAGTTTTGGTGGCAGAGATCTGTAACGTGTTACTGAGCGTCCTGTCTCCTACACAGCACATGGATAACCTGCTAGCTAAAACTGACGTTTTTTTATCAACACAGTGATTTTAAATAAACGGACCTGCAAAGTCACAATTTTTTTATTTTTTGTTGAATTTGTTATATCCGCTCGTAGTAACTAAAACCTGATGAACCTTTGCTCAGCTCTTCTTCAGGAGAGATGGTGGTGTCGGGTAAATACTAAAAAACATTCAAAGTGACTTAAAGCACGAGAAAGGACGGATTTACTTCATCAGCCTCAGCTGAAGTGTTTGATATCACTTATATTTCCCTTAAAATGTATTTGGGGAAACAAATTAAAGGTATATAAGTGTAGTTCTTTCTTCTTCTTCTGCCTTCATGCAAAACTACAGCTTCCACCGTGAGCCCTGAATGACTGACAATGATATATGTTATAGCGGACATGTCCAAAGGTCTGTTGCAGCTGGTTCCAGAGGTGCTGGATCGGGCCAGTTAACTGACACTATTATATATTCTAACAGAGTGTATGAGGCCCTGCTGGTCGAACCTGTCCAGGCTGTGACTGCAGTGAAGCTCCGCTCTGCCTCCTCCTGTAGTTGATTGTCGGGTGGTGTAATGAGGAGAAGAAGGAGCTGGCTGAGCTAATGACAGAGTTCCTCCTCCTCTCTCTCCTCTCCCTCCTCTCCCTCCCTCCTCTTCTCCCTCCTCTCTCTCCTCTCCCTCTCCTCTCCCTCCTCTCCCTCCTCTCCCTCTCTCTCCCCCTCTCCTCCCCTCTCCCTCTCTCTCCCTCTCCTCTCCTCTCCCTCCTCTCCCTCCTCTCCCTCTCTCTCCCTCCTCTCCCTCTTTCTCTCTCCTCTCCTCTCTCTCCTCTCCTCTCCTCTCCCTCCTCCTCTCCCGATGCGAACATAAGCTAACAGGCTACAGCTAGTCTGTGCAATTAAAGCTGCACGATGGCTGCTTTGTAATGCGGTCATCACTGGGCCACTTTGGGGAACTTTAGGAGTGCAACAAAACATTATATATATATACACACATACAC
>VMKM01004925.1:0-11223 GCA_008360985.2 Macquaria ambigua
TGTGATTATTTCTGACGTGCAACTAAAATATGCAGCAGTCAGTGGTTTCAGCCTTCTTGCTCTTCATGGCAAGAGATCAGCAGTGAGGCGGGAGCTAAAAGGTGGTGAAGGGGGAAGGTAGCCGGGGAAGGGGGCTTCCTGGCTCTATATTTTATAATGAAACAGCAGAGATTGCAGGAAATCCCCAAAGACTCTCAAGCATTACTCCACCTTTTCACCCCCATCTCTGTGATGATTATAAATAAATGTGAAAATGGAGGGAGTGAGGGAATGTTAGGTAAAGATGACGAGAGTGGTTATCTACTGGGATTTGTACAGTAGATGTTTGAGGGAGCGTTCCAGGCCAAGAGCAAACGTAACACCACCATAATGCACGTGCACAGTCCTCCCACTTCTCTCCTCTTCTCTGTTTCCCTCTCTATAAATAAACCCACATACATAGTGCATCACTTGATGTGATGGCATGATGGTCTGTAAACTCACTAGTCTTTTTGTTTAGATGTCACGAGCCGTCCCAGATACCACATCGGTGGTCTTCCACTGTGACACACTAGACGGGATAAAGGGAGACGCCCAGTGTCTCTCGGGTCGGGCCAATATCAGCCAGAACAAGCAAGCAAACTTTTCCCCCTGCATGCACATCATTATGAAAGAGACAACTGCAAAATATTGATTACATTTTTCTGAGCATCCCAAACACTCTGAAGTGACTCTTTGTGTTATGAAAATTTGATCCATTGGTTGCAATAAAATAAAAAAACAATAAAAAATGTGTGTGGAGGGCCAGCAGGAAGTCAGCCAGCTCAGCTACAAAAAGGTCTGTAATGCACATCTCCTATGGGCCCATAAATGAAGAAGCTTGAAAAACTTCAGTGTACAGTATGCACCCAGTGAGCAACTTAAGTTGGAATTGTTGGTACACCATCTTGGAACACAGCATCCAGTTTCCTTAATCCATGGCACATACGCCAAAAACATGTTCTCTTTTCCTGGTCTGTTTCAGTGTTGTGCGTCCAACTGCACATGCATATTAGTGTCTCCCCCCCTTCACACTGAGATGACGTCATGCACATAAAAGTAGCTATTTTTTGCACTGGGAAGGTTTGACAATTATAAAACCTTTAAAATTTCACAATGCATTAAGTAATCATTTACATTTTTGTCGTTCATGGTGTCCTGGGTAAAATGCTTTTTGGGCCACAGGGGATTTTTCTGTTGTAGCACTACAGTTGGCCACTGGAGCAATCTCCAGCTCTTTGAATACATCCATACACTCTCCATAGTGTTAGCAAGCCAACTGGAGGTGTCCTAGGACAGAGGCACTCCTCCTGATCCCCCCTACCCCACTCACCTCATCTTGGTTAATTTACAAATGTGTTTAAGAGGAGGGGACAGGCTGATGGGCAGTGTTATGTTATCAATAGGCATTTTCTGACTGGAGGAACTTTTTCATAGTTCTAAGAACAGTTAGAGGACCCCTCCCCTTTTTATTGTGTTCACACTGCAAGAACTGAGACCGATCATAGTTCTTGGAGCGCCATTTTGAGGGACTTTTTTGGAGTTGGTACTCTCCCAGCACAGGAGGAACCTTGAGTGACGTAAGTGTACGGTGATTGGTCGAACACATGAACCAATGCAGCACCGGCAACCGCCATCTTTAATGGTAGCCTGAAAAAATGGTGGCCAAGGTGAAATATAAAAATCTTGTGTAATGTTGTGAGTGACGTTGCTATACCAACAGCCGGCTGGTTTACGTCACTTCAGTGTTCCTATTGGATCAAATGCAAACAGAAAAACAGCCCTTGCAGGTATGTAGTTCTCGCCAGCTCCCCAGTGGGCAGTTCCTCTCGGGGAGTCCCCAGAACAGTTTGGTCCGAAAAGGCCTTTTGTTAGTTGCAGTCTCACCTATTGTATCTGCTGACCTTGACACCTGTAATGAAACTGAAGGTAACGTATACACTTATTTTGTTAGTGAGAAGAATCCAGTGACGTAGTGAGATCAAAGATCCACACAGTCTAGCACACTATACTGCCATTAGAAATTATGCGGAAGGAAGCCAGACAGAGCATGTACGAGTCTGAGGAGGGTGAAGATAGGAAGCAAAAGAGATTTGGCAGAAATGCTTCAACACCGCAGCTAGCGTGATATGCATCTGAACATGTTCCGTGGAGCACAAAGGAGAAGCTAAGGTGCCGCAGAGCTCCGACACGGGGGAAAACAAGCCAAACAGAAGTCATGCTACATCCTGGTTCAGAGCCCCTCAGTGGCTCACAGTGGCTCCTTCCAAATTGCCTGGTAAATTAGACAGGCATGGGATGGTGCAGGCGGGCGGGCGGGCTCCAACAGGAGAATGAAGCAGGCCGAGGCAGAATGTGTTCCCCAGCAAGCTGAAGCCTGATTGCTGATTGATACATTGACTGCCACTGATTGTGCATAGTGAAGAAGAACGGGGAGACCGGGATGATTGCAGAAAGGGAAACAATGGAAATCTCACTGGCCTTATGTGTGTGTGTGTGTGTGTGTGTCTTTGCACATGGGTTTGTGTCTCGCTCCATCTGTGTGTTCAGTGTTAGTGTGTTTTTGTATGTGTGTGCGTGTACTACAGCCAGCAGGGGTAGTTGGGGCCAGAGCACCATCAGCAGCTGTTAAGGGTTCATCCCAGTGACCTCACTTACAACTGCACTAATTACCAAGCCAACTACATCACTCTTTCTTTCTTTGTTGCTGTTTCTTCCCTAATGTGCACTCAGTACAAATCAATTTTCCCACATTCTGCTCCATCAACATGACTGTTAAAGAAATATTATTGCCTGAGCTGTCAGGCTCCTTCTTCCCATCCCTCCTTCTCTTATCTCTCCACTACCCCCAACACACCGACACCATTCCCATCATACACCAGGGCATGTGTATTTGTTTTTCCAGTCCCCAAACATCATGCATAATGCACTGCATCTCGGCCTGCACTCGCCATGTAGTACGTCAAACGTCATCGCTAATGGCAAGTGTAGCATGGCTGCAGCAGAAGAGTGACTCCCCTCAGGTTAAGGCTAGCAGTCTATTAATTTTGCTTAAACACACTCTGCCTCAAGGAGACACTCACTCTGTTGCTATGGAGTTTGTGTTCAGACGGATACAGTCAAGCACACTTTACAGGCACCCGGGCAGAAGTGCTGATATTGATGAAACAGATCAAATCAGACGTGTGTGCATACGCTGTTCATACGATTTAAACCGCTCCCCAGACAGTTTTGTTAATTCACTTTGACAGATTATCTAAACCCCGAAACTGGCATTGTGATCTAATATTTATCAGATTAATACCTACAGTATTTGAATATAGTTTCATATTAGGTAACATATTCAGGAATTCCTATTCAAACAGACTAACTGAGCCAGAAGCAGCAGCATTACTGTCTTTGCTCTGTAGACGCCTGCATCTTGTCTCTGTCATCAACTACAGAATGCGTAGACTAATTTAACCTTGACAGTTTTCACTTGATGTAAGGTATCTTCTGGCAGCGTGCATCTTTTGTTGTGCCCTCCCTTTACTTGGTTGTCTTGTATGAATATGTCTTTGAATAGGGTGGGGGTGAGTCACTTCTCAAATGCAGCAGCTGCGTAAAAAGTGACCTGTTAGGTATAGTTGAAAGAAACCTTTGGTGCTTTTGGGCAGACATAGTCATGTTGGTGATCATATGCCCCTGTGTTAATGAATGGTTTTGTTGCTGTTAAGCCCAGTTCAGACCAAAGATTCTGGATGAGATGAAACCGTTTTAGAACGTTGCAGGGAAAAGTTGCAGCGGTGTGAACTGGCCCGTCTGAGCTCGACTCAAGCCGGCTGATGGCGTCACCTGCGACTCAGCTTGTTAAAATTGCCAGTGGCTGGTTTTAGAACGTAAGACACGTCACCTGTTTCAACAGCCAATCTGCTCGTAGCGAAGTCAGCTGGTCATCGCAACCTGTAGGCATTAATCTGATAAAGCAACTACTTTGCAAGAAGTTTCGACTCGTCTCGTCGCAAATCTTTGGTCTGAAGATATTCTGCGTACTGTGCTTTGGTGATGGCTCCATGCATCACTTGTGGCCAGACCTAAGCATTGACAAAAACAACCCAAGAATGCTTGATTTAATCTTACTTTGAATGCTTGAATGTGAAATGACCACTTCTGTTATGCCAGCAGACATACCAATGACTATCACCACTGGAAAGTCACAAAAGAGAATGAATCCATCCCAACCATGTGCTGATGTGTGACAGCTCAGCCTCTGACTGATATCAAAACGTACCAGGAATTCCTGTTCTTTGTTTTATTGTTCTCTCCTTCTTATTATCTCCATATGTTTAGGAATTGGAGTCATTGTGCCACGGGTTGAACACAGTTTTATGCGCGAAAATTTGCTTTACGTTTAGTCTGAACATACCCCCTAAAAATGAAATAGAGGTGACCACTGCCATCCTATGTCACCAGACCAGCAGGAAAATTCTGCATAGCAGAGTGTGTGAGGAAGGCTCTGGCAACCCTCAGTAACTGCTGTCCTTGTGTCTGAACTGTTTAACCTTGAGCCAGGACAGTGTAGCTGCTCAGTGACCAGCAGTATGGGCAGTTCCCAAGACTCCGTGCGTGTGTGTGTGTAAATGTGTGAAGGTAAAGTGAGAAATGTTGAAAAAAGTGTGCTCAGTCAGCTGTTCCTACATGATTGAAGATTTAAAGAAGACTAAGAGTAGAGGGGTTGGAGTGTATTGGTGTACAAGTGTGTGGGGGCAGGTATGAATGTGTGGCCACACTAGACTCAGTACAATCTCAGTTCAGTTCTACACAATTCCAAAACTAGAAGTCTCTATAAAAACCTCCATACATGTATAATGAAAGTATTGGAGTTTGAGACTGAGTGACTCAGAGTCCACCCTGACACATGGCAGCATATGGAGTTAAGCCAGGTGTAGCATGCGTTAGTGAGGCAGGTGCTTGGTGTGTGTCTATGCGTCCTCGTTGGCGTAAACCAGACGAGGCAATGGCGATAAGTGCATCTGCTGCCTGTATCTCCCCCTGGCACAGCGAGCGTCAGTCTGGGCACGGTGATTGCCGGCTGCTCTGCCAGAGCATTCTCTCATCTCCATCACCATGTCCACTTGACAGGACTCTGCTGCTGAGCCCTTTGCCTCACCTGCTCATGTAGAGTGCCATTCACCTCAATCTGGCTGCTCTCCCACTGTCCACTCCTTCCTGAGTTGATGTAAGGTTTCCATTTCAGGTTGACTGCAGTTGTTCTGGTTGTGTGTGTTCTGTGGTGAGACCACACATCTGTCTACATTCCTTCTGCTAGTCTGGTCATGGCACACAGCAATAGACTAGTGGATGTGTTAAGTTACTGTACAGAGATACTCTACTGTCTGTAGTACACCTCTCACTGCGCCTTTTCAGCTGTATGTGAGGTCATCATGTTACTTTTTACTCAAGGAAAAAGATGATATTTAACACCATCCCAGCAACTGACCGTTCACTAAGCCCAGCCCACCTTAGCTGCTATGGCTACTTCTGTCAGGCTTTCCATTCTCGCATGGCACAAATGCAATTTACAATTATAATGGTGGCAGATTTACCACTGGAAATTCTTAGTAATTTTTGAAACAATTGGTCCTTGTTTTCAAAAGCCGGTTGCTCATTTCTAGCTGGTGACCATTGATTTTGCCAAGATTACAACTGTCCTTGGCAGATTTCATCTGCTTTAGCTAGCTAATTATTTTTTAAAGATCATTTTTGAGGACATTTTTGCCTTTATTTGACAGCCAGTAGAGAGAGACAGGAAACATGTGGAGAGAGAGGGGTACACATGCACCAAAGGTCTTAACCATAGGCGCCTAGTCCAATAGGCTACCAGGGCACCCCCTTAGCTACCTAATTAAGCTAAAGTTAGCTCCATGAGTTGTAAAATGAGAATGTTGTAAAGGGGGTCTGAAATATGCACTTAATGGCTACGTATTGTGCTAAAGACTGAGGGTAAAGCTAACGGGCGCCAGGCAAACAATCAGCATCCTTGCCAGTTGATGATCCATGTAGAAGACATGTAAATAAAGAAACAGCATTGTTCTTGTATTGCAGTGTAGAGCAAGTTAGTCCTAGTATTATTATTAAGTATGAAAAGTGTGATGATAAGTATGATATGGAAAAATGTAAGATCAGACTGTTATTTAATTCTAACACAACCCTGTTTGGCTGCGTAGCTTACATACTTGGAGAGCAAGACTGAGGTTAGATTTATGCTTTATTGTTCGTACTTTTCAAACAGCATGTTTCACTTTTAACGTTACAAGAGAAAGGGCTTTTCTTTGATAGGGAATTGGCTGGAGTTGCTGAAGTATAAACTTCCCCAAATCCAATAAAGAGCAGGACAGAGCTGCTAAAGTTAGCCTTAACTCTGATAACATTCAGGTTTCAGTGGTGAAATACTACACAGTGGATGGGCTATCATAAATGTTTCTTTTTATCTAACCTGTAACCCCATAAAATGTAGTTAGATAATGAAATGCTCCTTTGCTTTGGAAGTACAGCTAGGTTACTACTGTAGGTAGTAAGTTAATCCAAAGCTTGACAGGCCTGCCATACATAGTTATGATTGCTAAGCTATGATTGGACAGTCGCTGTTAGAGGGAGGGGTTTAGTACGCTCAATTACTTTGGTCATAACTAATGGCCAAAACAAGTAGTAATAAACCGGACTTATCCTTTAAGTGTATAGTTCTGTAGGTTTTTGACATGTGGACAGGAGGAGCTGGGGGTCGGACCGCCAACCCTGTGATCAATGGACGACCCGCTCTACCTTCTGAGCCACAGCCGCACCTACATACCAGCATGTGTTTCTGATTCAGATTTAGAAAGAGTTAGGTGCTGTGAAGTGGAACCTTTCAGTGTTGATGTGTATAAAACACCTTGTTTACATGAAGGTTCAGTGGGTTTCTTGTGGGAGTTTGCGGTTCTGCATCACATCCGCACATGTACTTACTATCTCTCATGGGAAATTGGCCTTCATGCTTCTTGGAACAGTAATTAGCAGTATGGGTTTTTATCTACAGGCTCTTTGAAGACTTCAGAAGGGCATTCTGCTAATTTTGTTTGTTTTATTTTGTCTTTCTTTTTCAGTCTTGCCTTTCAACCTTATAATGGATCTCTGTTTCTGGTGATTTTTTTGTTGGCATTTTTACTTCAGAGAGGAGTATTGTCTTTTTCTCACCTACATTAAGCCCTAATTCATGTCATGAGAGCTGCTTGTTCTTTCCCTTCACACACTAGCCTGGCATTTTGGTTGGATTGAGTTTGAGCTACCTAACACCGGCTTGTAACAGTAAATATTAAACACATCCAGCTGTCGCTGTGAGATGGACGTCTATTCTGCTCCTTTGTACCCTCTGTGGCGTTTTACAAGCTGCTCTGCACTGTGTTGGGCTTAAGAAGTTATAACAGTAGAACACAGTGCAGAGGACTGCAACCACTCAAACACAGCGAGATACTGTAGATGCAAATAGGTGGGAAAGTAGTGAACTATTCTTTCTGCTTTCATTTTCTCTCTGCAACATATTGTGAAGGAGTTAAGACTGAAATAAGACAAAATGTAAGTGGAATAATAAACTACTCAACTACTCCTAACTCACTTGGTTTATTCATTCATTCTTTTACTCTATTACGGTTTGCCTTCCTACCCCTTGAGTGAAGAGCATCCTACGCTCTGTGAGATGCATACCATGCTGTATATGGTTCTAGGGATGGCAATCTCAGACAGTCGTGTCTAGATGGTAACCCTAGATTTGCAAAACTCTCACAAGATTTGTACGTGTTGTTTCTTCATTGTGCGCATTGTTTGTCATTGTGTACCATTGCCATGCAGCCAAAAGAGGTGTTTTGGAACGTTACCACGAGAAGTGTTGTTTTGTTACATATACTGGTTGCAATGTAGTTTAAGCTGGTCTTCTGGCAAAAAGCCTTAGGAAGTCAGTATAAAGAGTGACACAGTCCATGTAGGGTACTGGTTGGGGTGAATGGATGGGTCAAGCACAGGACTTTCACCCGGGAGACTGCTGTTCGTGTCCCATATGAAACCAAAAGTCATCATTGACTTACTTTAACTCAAACCATGATCTGTTCCTAACCAAATGCTTTTTAACATGTGGTTAACATTGTGAAACTGTCACAGTTTGCTTAGGTTTAGGCACCACAACTACCTGGTTAGGTTTAGGCACTAATGTGCTGAATCAAGTGCACATGTGCGAGAGTTTCGCAAACCTAGGGTTACCATCTGGACTCGACCATGTCGAGCACTCATTTAGTTGGGTAGTCGGTCCACCATGTTAGTCCACACAGAAATATCTCTGTATATCAACTATTGGATGTGATATACATATACAATATGACATTTGGTGCAGACATTCATGTCATTCATTCAGGATGAATTGTAATAACTTTGGTGATCTACTTTGTCCAGCACTTTGGTCTTAGACAAAATACATTAGTATTGACATTCGTGTTTAGTGCTAGCTAGTTAATGTGCTATAATATGCTAACATGCTAACACGGTAAACTTTATCTGCAAAACTTCAGCATGTTAGCATTCTTATTGTGAGTATGTTAGCATGCTGACGTTAGCATTTAGCTCAAAGCACCAGTGTGCTTTACTTAATTAAAATTCACTTTTTTTGTCATCACTTCAAACTCCTGCCGTGAAAATATGGCTTGTGCTGCTAAGTGTGTTGTTGATAATGATTTGTCAGTAATTGGAGTTGCCTTTTTTTTTTTTTTTTGCACAGATAAACCATCTCATATTAATCTCGTGTTGTCTGATGGAGATGCCCTGGGATTTTCACCAATTTGTTTTAATTTATTTGCCTTTTATTTAACCAGGATGATCTCCTAAAGCCAAAATCCTCCTTTTCATCAGAGTCCTGGCTAAAATGGCATCACAATTATGTCACACAAGCAGACACAGAACCAGCACTCACTTTCACACAATATTGAACATTCACACACAACATGTTGAAAAAGCAACCCAGGCTGTCTGTGTGAGAACTCCTCCGAATGAACAACATGTCTGGTCAGATGTCTTCCACAGTCTTTAAACTTATTATATTAAACTTATATTCTTGTCATTCTTGCATTGTTGTTGCCCTTATGTACTATAGACCTCTGTAAATTGTCAGTTGTTACTTCACCAGGATATCCAAGACAATTCCTCTATGTTTACTGTGCTTGTTAAATAAAATATTTTTGACTCTGATTTTGCCTTTTGTTGCACCACATGCTAGCAATCATTAGCATTAGCCCAATGCTCATGCCTGGTGCCTGGCCGGTCTTTCCTGGTGTTTCAGTGTAGGTGCTGAAATATGTAACAGATGTCCTCAGTGGCCTGTGAATGGGCTCCTGATTTGCGTGGGAGAAAACGATGACAGGGGTGACTTGATGCTTGAGGGGTGAGAGGCAAAGGTTCCTCAACACACTCTCCGGCAGCCAAGTGCCTGTCACTGGTCTTGGCAGTCAAGGAGGGACTGTAGGGGCTGAGAGAGGGGAGGAAGTCAAGAAGCCATGGAACTCAGGCCACCATTTAAAACCAAACCCCCCTTTTTTTCTGTTTTCCTTCACACTCTCTCCATCTGCCAACTTTCCACTGTTCTCTCAGTCTTGCTCTCTCTGTCTTTGCTCAATTGCACTCACATTCCCATGCAGAGAAGTGGAGTTTGCAAATTGCAGTTAAACACCCACCACCCTTCCTCTCTCCTTTGCTCTCCATCCCACTTGCCTTACCCTAAATATCCCTTGCTCTATTTCTACAATGCTCCCTCTCCTCTTTGCCCTCGCTTTGTCCTCCTAGTGCTCACTTTTTCCATTTCCCTATTCTTGTCGCTCTCCGAGGAAGCATGCTCATACACAGTCCTTGGCAGAGCACAGTTAGACTGTCACACACACTTGGGTAAGGTACTCTCTGGACAAGGCTCCTTGTCAGTTCAATGGGTTTCTGTGCTTTTAGGGTCGATCTCTCTGCTGGGCATTGGAAGCATGTTCCCTGTACCACACTCAGCGGAAACACACACACATACATACACACTCACAAACTGTATATGAACTGTTCTAACCGTATGTGTCTGTCTCTTCCAGCTCTGCACGAGTTCCCTACAGACCTGTTCACACACAAAGAGAGAACAGAAGGAGCTGTGGCCCTGCATGTCCTGTGTGTAAGTTTACCTTCACCTATACAACTGCATTCATGTGCGTGTGTGTGTGTGGTGTGTGTTGACACGTGAGACTGTGTATAAGCACCCAAGTGAGCTTTTACATCACATTTTGAAGGATCAAGCTGTTGATATTCTATATTTTTATTATGATCAACAAATCCCATGAAAATACCAAAACCAACAATAAATTGATCCTATTAACAAATATTTTTTGCGTATCCAAAGCCCGGTACAGTATAGCTTATTCATACGTGCCTGCTGCCGTAAATACTCACTAAAGCATCAAACGTGTATTAATTCGCAACTGAAAATAGTCCCCAACAAATGCACTGTTTACTCCTGTTTGAGTAACATTTGCGAAAAACTAGAGAGCCCTGTTGCTTGAGGAAATGAATGAGCCTTTTTTTTAAAAATGAAACTGTATAATTGTGACCCATTTGTAAAGATTTTTGTATTCAGTGGGAGCCAATGGGCAAGAGAGCATAGAGAGATGGACTAACACATTGTTGGTTTTTGTCAATGATGGGATTTGTTGACAAAACGATAAAAATATAGAAAAACGCCAGCCATGATGAACAGTTTAAAAAAGGGATCCAAATTGATGCAGCAGAACCAGATATATAGTTTTTATTATTCCACACATTCTTCTTTCTTGTCAAAACCTGGCACCTACTATTCATTACCCACAATGCAACTTGACTGCCAACAGTTTGGTCGGAGATTTGTGTGTATTATGCAAATAGCTGCTAATGTAGCCTCGAGCCACTAGCCTCAGGCAGAGATGAGGAGCGAGCTTCCTCTCCTCTCCTCTCCTCTCCCCTCCTCTCCTCTACCCTCCTCTCCTCTCCTCTCCTCTCCTCTCCTCTCCTCTCCCCTCCTCTCCTCTACCCTCCTCTCCTCTCCTCTCCTCTACCCTCCTCTCCCCTCCCTCCTCTTCTCTCCTCTCCTCTCCTCTCCTCTACCCTCCTCTCCTCCCCTCCTCTCCTCTCCTCTCCTCTCCTCTCCTC
>VMKM01004926.1:0-11187 GCA_008360985.2 Macquaria ambigua
ACACACACACACACACACCTCCATTCTGGATCAATTAGCGTTCCGGGGAGCGGAGAACAATTAGCCAGCTGGCTTTTATGAAACAAAGCAATTAATGTTATGCTAATAAGTCGGATTTTGAGCAATTCCAGATCATTTGCTAATCATTCGCTAATTACTTTGACAACTCAGAGCGTGAGTGATTAATCGGACAGATCTGGATATTTAACAAAGTCCTCAGAGCTTCATCTCAGCTCCACACGTCACTCCGGTTCTTTGGATGTTATTGATCCCAGAAACATGTCGGGCCCAAGTTACAAAAATACAAAATCAAGTCCTGTCTGCTGACATTTATTTTAACGTCCTTAGAAATCTGTAGGAATGAGTTTCAGAGGTGTCTATGAAGTCTACTTCTATATAAAATGAAATGAAAGTGCTAAACGGAGCGCAGAAAGGAAACGAGAAGATCGTCTCAGAGTGGAAACCAAACACGAAGACGACGACAGAACACGAAGACGATGCAACATTAAATAAAGAGTTTGTAAATGAGGTCGTTCATCTTTTTAATGTGAAACACTGAATCCTGATTATTGTCAACTGGCTTCAGCGTCGCAGTAAATGTGCTAATGCTGCTTCCCCCTTGGGGGGTGGGGGGGGGGGGTCGGCCGGCGGCCATGTTGAAATTCAGATGAGTTCAGCTCCATCTGACGGGTGAAGAAGCTCCTCCTCCTCTTCCTCCCCTCAGTCAGCTGGATTCAGTAGAGAATCTGAAGAAGATGTTAAAGATGCACAATGCAGAATCTTTATTTTGCCTTTTCACTCAGGAAATGAGAATAACAGGTTTGTTTTTGTCGTGCTGAGTTCATCCAGATGAAGATTCAGAGCGTATGTGAGTTAAATATTCACACTTCCTGTTTTCTGTTAAAGCTTAAAGACGTCTGAAGTTCAGTGACTCCTTCATGTTGGAGAAAAGTCAGCTGACAGCTCAAAAGTTAAAACACAAATTCATGTCATCGAAATGTTGTGACTAGAGCTGCTACTAACAACTAACTTCATTATATAATTATTGTTTGAGTTTATAAAATGTCCGAGTCCAAGGTGACGTCAGGAAGAAGAAATGTTCAGTTTATAATCACATAAAACAGAAAGTCTTCACATCGGAGCCAGATAATATCTGGATTTCTTCTTTTATTAATGATCTTAAACGACACTTAATTTAGTTGTTTCAGGCTTCTTGTGATTATCAACAGCAGGTTTGTGTCTGTATGTTTTAGCTCAGAGGACATGAAAACAAAGTTTATCCAAATGCTGCAAATGAGGAATTAAATTTGGAGTTTTTTACGAGGAAAAACTGAGTCGATAAACTTTAAATTGTCAGAGGTCAAAGGTTGTTTGTGTCTGAATCAGTGCAGGTTTTCAGGATGCAGCTTTCTCTAAACTGTCTGTTGCAAAAAGTTTTGCCTGTGTTAAAGTTTTCAGGAGAGTCGAGGCTCGATGAGGTCAGACGGTGGATCACATATTGGGACCTGGTCTGCATGCCTGAGCCTTCGGCTTAAGGTGGATCTGGTCTGTGGAGCGAGTCCTGCTGAAAACAGGTGAAGGTGCCATTAAAAGGCAGCTGTTGCCCCCCTCAATTACAGCCCGCCGAGCCCCGGCTGATTGGCGTCCCGGCCGGTGGAGGTCACGGCTTAAGCAGGGGCAGCTGGGGGCTAATCACAGACCCTGGTGGGCAGGGGAGGGTCCTGGTTTTTAAGTTGACGGCGAGCATGTTTATGGCCTTCTCCAAAAACAGAAGCCCAGGTCATAACTCGCATAGCTGTCAGCAAACCCTCATATACCTCCACTCAGGACCCGACCGCCCCCAACCAGACTCCATTCAGCTTCTTCTGCGCTGGAGGAAATTATTCACAAGCTCAACCTGGGTCATTTTCTTATATCTGGGTCACGAGACCTTCAGGACATTTCTGAAACACCTGTTTACGTCTGTCAAAGTAAAATCCTGCTTCAAATGAAACACTGAATGTTTGCTACTGGAGAAACAAACCAGGTAGATGCAGTTAGCTACAACAGCTACATTTAAAAAGTCACATTGACTCAGTTTTTCCTCCTAAAACACCAAATTTAAATCCTCGTTTGCAGCATTTGTTACTGACGTCACCTTGTACTTTTGTCAGACATTTAATAAACTAAAACAGTTCTATCACAGCTCGAATCGCAACATTTCGATGACGTCTTAAAGCTGTAACAGATAACAGGAAGTGCAAACAGGGTCAGACTTTGAAATCGCTCGCTCATGTCTTCTTCACTGACGGAGGACGTGGATGAAACGCCATTAGGACTTCCTGCTTCACTCCTGCTGTCTGTCAGAGCTTCTTCAGGCTGTTTATGACGTCCCTGAGCTGAAGGCCATGTCGTGTTTGATGGTTACAGGACACCCAATCAATCTACCTGCCTCCGCCTGCAGCTCCAGCACAGACGGAGAAACCACACCACGCAGGATATTTACAGCAGACCTGCTCCCTCTGCTTCGCTGCGTGTTCGGCTCTGATGAGGAGGAATATTTAACAGCGTGGCAGGAAAAGAGTGGGAGATCCCTCTGAGGGTTCATCTCAGGGACTTGATGTCACTCTGGCCCCCCGGTGGACCAGGAGGACCCCTCGCTCTGTAAATGAGGCTGTCAGACGAAGCTGAGGGCGGCAGCATAAACAGCAACAAACAAACAACCCCCCCATCAGCTCGGAGGCTGATCACCATAACCGAGTCACCGAGAAAGACGGCGTGAATGAATAATCCAAACATTCATGCAGATACCTTCCTCCCAACCAAAACTACAGCTCTGTATGTAGATCAGAACCGACCCCCTGAGGTGGAGACCCTCGGCACACTGACGGTCTGTTCTGACTTCCTGTCTTGTAGAATCTTGTAGATGCTAACTTCTTTTCCAGATTTACGTTTTTTGAGGTGGAAAATAACGGCTGCCTGGACTTTGTTCCCTGTTAGACTTTTTCTAGACTATGTGGTCTAGGTGGTCCTGCTCAAGACTTTGGCACCTGAGACCCGGCTTCACTTTTGGAGCCATGCAGATGATGGTTTGATTCTGGTAACTTTGGCTGAAGTTAGTGAAAGATGGTGTGTTTGGTGAGAGCGAGACATTTGAAGACGTCACATCGGGCTCTGGGGAATTGAGACCATAGTTCAGTATATTTTTCCACCTTTTTATAGACGAAATGATTAATTGGACGGATTAATCAATAATGAAAAGTTAGTGGTCGCTGTGGACACAACCTCGCAGAGAAAACTCATCTTACACTTTGGTTTGTGTTTTGAGATAAAACGTGTTAACCAGGTGAGCTCTAGAGGAGCTGGCTTAGTTACCTTTTGGACAGAGCCAGGCTAGCTGTTTCCACCTGTTTCCAGTCTTTATGCTAAGCTAAGCTAACTGGCACAGATATCATCTTACTCTCACCAGAAGGTGAACTTTTGCACTTTCTCTCCTCCTTCCTCTTCCGTCTCTGTGCGTTCAGGAAGTAAAGTCAGACACCTGGAGGACGCCTCACCTGCGTGTCTGACATGAGTAAAATATTTGAGTTTTAAAAAATCCTTGAGCAAAGTGCTGAATCTCCCCCAGCTGATGTGATGCTAAGTGTGTGTGTACTGACCTCTTAATGGAAGGCAGAGAGTTTTCCTTCAGGGATCAATAAATACTTGAATATGACAGATACATGCATACATATATGTATGAATGTAACATTCGAGCAGGAAACAGGAGAAAACAAAGGCCTAATGACCGTGTTTGTCTGCATCCATTAATTATCACTTCACGTGTGTGTGTGTGTGTGTGTGTGTGTGTGTGTGTGTGTGTGTTTGATCCTCTGGGACCACAACTGGAGCGTCTTCCCGCTCGGGGGGCTTCTTTCTTGGGTGAGGAGGCGTTGGCCCGGACACTTTGTGAATAATTTGATTAGCGAACGAGGAGCAGAGAAGGTGACGGGGTTTGTTTCCGCTCTGTGAACCCACCTGGACAGAATCGGACCGAACACTGAGCGCCGGCCTGCAGCTGCATGCACATTATAATGCTCACTCTGTTAGCTTAGCTCTTTAAAAAGATGTGAAGATGTGGTTCAGAGGAGTAACAAACACTAACAGGAGGGAGAAGAAGAACGCAGTACAGATCGTGTTAACGGTCAAATTCAATCTGAGGTAGAGTAGTTGTGACCATGTATGGACACGCCCACCACTGACTCTGTGTGTGTGTGTTTGGGGGGGGGGGGGTCCTTGGGGACCTCTTTTGAGAAGTGGGTCAACCGCTTGGCAGGGCAGGCTGGCTCGTTAGCATTGAGTGTAAACACACACACACACACACACACACACCTCTCAGCCCCTCTGGCTGTAATTGGCAACAATGAAAATTACACAGGCTAATTAGCAGCTTGTTGGCAGGAAGCTAGGTGTGTGTGTGTGTGTGTGTGTGTGTGTGTATTCATTGTTAAGGCGGCTTGATGACGACTCTCCTGAATGCAAACACATTCTCTAACTTTTAATATTAGAAATGAAACAACAGTTTAGATGTGGTGATCAAGGCTTCAAGAGTCTGGAAAGTGCTTGAAAAGTGCTTGAACTTGACTCTTAAAAAGCTGATCAAACCCCGACTGTAACACCAGAAACACAAGCAGCTGAAACTGACCAATCACAGCTCTCGTTGTCAGGTAAACAAACCAGCTAAACATCAGCATGTTAGCCTTTTAACATGTTAGCATGCTGATGTTAGCATTTAGCTCAAACTGACTTTAAATCTACCTGTAATTAATACTGAATGTGACTCAGACCGAACATGACATATTGTATTATACAGTACTATACATAACATTATATAGTAGGTTTGATTTATAACATATAATTGTAGTTTTCTGCCTGATCACTACAGTGTTTGTAGTTTATTGTTGGTAAAAGTTAAAATTCACCAAAATAACAGTATAAAATAAACTTTTTATCAAACTTAGTATTTTCACATATCTGCAGTCTGTCCCTCCTCTTCCTCTGGCTTCTTCTTCTTTGCTGCTTTCTCTTTCATGAGCTCCTGCCCAGTGCCAACACTTAAGTGTAGAGGCAGAGCGCCCTCTGGTGGCTGCAGAGACAAACTGCATCTGTGTTTGGAGTTTAGAGACAATGTGTTATTCTACTAACTAATCGTATTCTGTAGTTTGCTGCTGCACCACAAGTGACTATAATGTAACTCTGAATATAATACATACAAGCATTATGAAGAGTATTGATTAACACACTATTTCAGATCAAACTGGACTTTTCCTGCACTCCATTGATCTGAAGGTTTCTCTCTCTTCAGCTTGTGTAGAAAGAACTTCAATACCCACAAGTCCTGTGTGCTGACGTCACTAAACAGTGTGCAGCTGTGAAACAGTGTGTTGCTGCCCCCTGGTGGCAGGATGATTGTTTGTGCGTGTTTTCATTTTGATGTTTCTCCTCATTTCCTCCACAGGAGAAGAAACTTCAAGCCAGCAGATGCAGAGGGGGACAGGAAGGGTATGTTTATGCTTTTCAAAATAAAACTGTGTTAGGCTGGGTTGCAGCCAATAAATGAAAAACTTTCTGTTGCATAACTTCCCGCTTCTACCTCTCCAGAACCTTGGATGATCACCCTCCAGGTCTCCCTCCTCTGAGGTTCCAGTTTCCCAGCAACAGGCAGGTAGTGTCTTACAGGCCAGTTTCTGACCCACCATGCCACCGCTTGAGCCGGGCACTTTTATCTTTTCACTTTGGGTGTTGGACTTAAAAACTCAACGAGCTTCATAAGGATTGAGCACACAAACATGCCGAGCGGTCTTTTGACACACTGAAACAGATGGTTCCACTTTGTTTCTCTGTGGTGTTGAGTCTTTCTACTGCTTATGCACTTCTGGTTAGATGCTATCTGCATTTAGTTGCCTTGTACCTGTGAAATGTGCAATGACAATAAAGTTGAATCTAATCTAATCTTTCTTTTGAGTGTTGGACTTCAAACTCACTGACCCTCGTAAGGATTGAACCTGCAACCTGAGAACTGTCGAGCAGTTCTCTATCACAGTGAGTTAATGGGTCAGACTGTCTGAGCTGATAGCTCAGTGTGGAAGAAGACTGCCTGGCACTTGTGAGGTTGTGGTGTTCAATCCTTAGGAGGATCAGTGAGTTTTGAAGACCAACATTTAAAGTGAAAAGATAAAAGTGTTCAAGTGGGAAGGTAACGGTTTGAGTCTTGTGAGCTCCAGGTTTGAATCCAGCCTGTTGCCGAGTCACTGGAACCTCAGAGAATCACCCTCCAGGTCTCTGTCCTCCATGGAGGTGGAGGTGGTCTCCCTGGAGGAGGGGGATCTAGAGGGTCATCCTCTGAGGTTCTGTAGAGGGCTATGAAACAGAAAGCAAAGTACTACTGCAGAATACTTTGACTTTACTACTGAATACTACTTAATTGCCTGAACTGTTCTAGATGCAGACTGGGACTGTGTGGTAACTTTTCTTCTCTCTACTTGCAGGATTAGGACTCACTTGAAGAGTCCTCCATGGTTCCCAGCAGTTTGTTGTGAGCTCATAACTTATCATTTATTCACATGTTAATCATCTATTCATAATCATGTTTGTATACTCATATTTAGTAATTATATGATTGTGTATTGACTTTAATTAGTTAATAGTCCCAGTTACATTCATGTCTCTACTCTTGAACTCTTACCTAGTTTTGTGTCTTCAGGATGCGTGTATGCTGAGCAACGTGACTCTTGTATAAATAAGGTCAAAAAGGTCAGCCATATGGTGGAATACAGGTCCTTATATGGAAACGTTTTCTGCTCGGCAGACGGTAACACAAGGATTTTGTTATAGTTGGAAAGTTCCTATAGGTCCAAACTTATATAACATGTAACATTGACCAATGGAAAAGAGTTTGTCTCCAGAATACTATAAAAGCTGTGTTTTTGTATCTTCTCTTTGAGATAGAGAGAGATGGCTGATTGTACAATATATTTTTGTCAATGATGTGTAAGTGTTTTTTGCGTTTTGTTCAACTTAAGAGTAAAGGCAGTTTTTCCACGAAATCTGCCATATATAGATATCTGTACTGAGGTGAGCTATGGTGTTGGGGCATTGCAGGAGGTCAGGGTTTGTGTGGTTGTGAGTGACAGCTGTGTTTGTTTGCTGCAGCATGTGAAGACTACAGTGGCAGTGCTGCAAACTTGTGCCTGGACCTTTTTCATGTGCGAGCTTAGTGAACTTGCTGTTTTTAGTTTTCTGCCAGCAACCTCTGTTGTGTGAGTGTGTCCATTGAGACGGAGGCCTGCGAAGTCACTGTCACACTGAGTGTTGAGGCTGTTTGTCTGTCTCTGTCGGCAGGTGCAGGAAATCTGTTGAGTGTGGTGCTTCGGGTTGTCAGCAAGGGAGGATGGGATCAGCCTCAGACCAAACAGAGTCTTTGAAATCTCTGTGCAGCGTGCAGGTGGATGGTCAGGTGTGATCTGTCAGCCAGCCCAGAGCCATGTAAGGAGTTGTAACTGGGGACTCCTCCTCCAGACCTCAGTGACTGTCAGCAAGGCATGTAAATACAGGAACGTGCGAGCAATGCGATATGAGTTGATCAGTTGCACTGGTTAAGGTAGAAACCTGTGAGCAACAATCTACGATATAAGTTTGATCCCAAAATTTTTTTTTTCTTCAGTGGATACAGACATCCAGCTTCTTTCCTGGGCTGGCTGGCTGGCTGGCCTCGGTTTGGTAGCTCGGACTGCCCGTCACAGGCATCCCGGTGAAGTGTGCTGCACACTTAATGTACCATCTCTTAGGTGTTTACCTGCTGACTATAAAACCTGTGTTAAGTGACACGACTGTTGACAGGCTTAGCTTTAAACTAGTGTTAGCAGGACATGTCACCATGAGCCATATAGGCAGCAGGGAGAGGACCCAGTTGCAGACAGTCGGGGAGGCTCCAGCAGATGAAAAGTGGTTTTTAATGAATGACAAAAAACACGTACAAACAGGCAGCATGGACTCCAGGAACTCACCAACCCACTCCTCCCTGGAGTCTCTTGACTCCCTGCACTTCCTCAGCAGTGACCACACCTGGGCAACCAGACGGGCTCTTTACCCAACCAAGACTCATCTGCCCTCCAACTCTTCCTCTTTATCTGTTCTGTCCTCCACACACTCCACTGTGAGCTCTGCTCTGGTCTCCAGTGGATATCCAGACCTGGGGACTCCCCACCCAAAGAACCACTCAAGTGGGGGACCTTAAAAGGTTGCATAGGCCTCCACTCAGACTCCTGCCGGAAGAAAGGCCGGAGGCTGTCAGTAACCCACCAAGACAACTTGGAGAAGCAGGACAAGACCGGGGTGGGTAAAATAGTTATAGCACATTATGTAATAATATTATATAATGTAATGTATAAACATTATGGAACAACATTAAACTTAACATAATATGGCCTCTTTAAACTCCAGACACGGCCCCACCCTGCGAACCACCCTGTGCATGGCGGAGGCTCTAGGTGCCGGCAATGGGCGGGATTTGAACCAGACACTACAACGCTGGTGCCTTCCAGTAGCCAACAATGCCACCAAGTCCCCTTTGCATTTGGACCTATTCTCTGGGTGCTTTTATTTTTTCACTTTGGTGCATTTTCATTTCCAACATCCAGTCTTCATAAGAATTGAACACACAACCTCAAATGTGCCAAGTAGTCTTCTAACATTTCAAAGGTTGTGGGTTCAATCCTCAAGCAATGTGATGAGTTTCGAAGTCCAACAGCTGAAAGAAAGACTCAAACCCTCTAAGCAAGCAAGCAATAAAAGCAAGCAAGCACACACGATCATCTGATCCAATACCTCACTGTGTAAGAGTGCTTGGCAGTTCTGAGGTTGGGGGTTTGAGCCTTATGAGGATCGGTGAGTTTTAAAGATCCAACACCCAAAAGAGAGAGTCAAAATTAGGAAAAAACAAAGCAAACCCATCTGATCCAATAGCGCAATGTGTAAGAAGAGTGCTTGGCAGTTCTGAGGTTGAGGGTTTGATCCTTATGAGGATCCAGACTGCAGTGACTGTCAGCAAGGCATGTAAGTACAGGAACATGCGAGCGATGCGATATGAGTTGATCAGTTGCACTGGTTAAGGTAGAAACCTGTGAGCAACAATCTACGATATAAGTTTGATCCCTAAAGGTTAAAACTGCATGCATCTTGCAAGTATTAAATCTCTTTTCCCCCAGTGGATAAAAGGATAAAAGGACCAAAACACTGAATTCCCAGTCTGCTTACTGTATTTTTCTGGTGGTTTTAACCATATTAAAAGGTATTCATCAATAAAAGGAGTTTGCTCAGTTGTCATGGAGGTGGATTTAAGCTCAGAAGTTGTTCGTGCATCGGTGAGTTTTGAAAGTCCAACACCCAAAAGAGAGAGTCAAAATTAGGAAAAAACAAAGCAAACCCATCTGATCCAATAGCGCAATGTGTAAGAAGAGTGCTTGGCAGTTCTGAGGTTGAGGGTTCGATCCTTATGAGGATCGGTGAGTTTTGAAAGTCCAACATGAAAAGTGAAAAGATAAAAGCGCCTGGAGCTTACTCCCAAGTGGGAAGGTGACGCGGTGGCGTGTTGGGTTAGGATCTGGTCTCAAAGACACAATGGTGCGTCAGCTTGCGAGGTGAGGTTCGAATCCAGCCCGTTGCCGAGTCACTGGAACCTCGGAAGATGACCCTCCAGGTCTCCTTCCTCCAGCTCCTCCAAGGAGGAGGGTGCGTCTCCCACAGGTGGGTATGAGGGAGGCCGGAGGAGGAGGTGGAGGAAGGAGATCTGGAGGGTCATCCTCCGAGGTTCTGGGGTGGTAGAAGCAGGGGGTTATGCAACAGCGGACAAAGGAAAACACGGAATCGAACTCAACTGAACTCAATTGAACTACTTGAACTCAATCGAACTCAACTGAACTACTCGAACTCAACTGAACTCAACTCAATTGAACTCACTGAACTACTCGAACTCAATTGAACTACTTGAACTCAACTGAACTACTCGAACTCACTGAACTCAACTGAACTACTCGAACTCAATCGAACTCAACTGAACTCAATTGAACTACTCGAACTCAACTGAACTACTCGAACTCAACTGAACTACTTGAACTCACTGAACTCAATTGAACTACTTGAACTCACTGAACTACTTGAACTCACTGAACTCAATCGAACTCAATCGAACTCACTGAACTACTTGAACTCAACTGAACTACTCAAACTCACTGAACTCAATTGAACTACTTGAACTCAATCGAACTCAATCGAACTCAATTGAACTACTTGAACTCAACTGAACTACTTGAACTCAACTGAACTACTTGAACTCAATCAAACTCCACTGAACTACTTGAACTACTTGAACTCAACCGAACTCAATTGAACTACTTGAACTCAATCGAACTCAACTGAACTACTTGAACTCAACTGAACTCTCGAACTCAACTGAACTACTTGAACTCACTGAACTCAATTGAACTACTTGAACTCACTGAACTACTTGAACTCACTGAACTCAATCGAACTCAATCGAACTCACTGAACTACTTGAACTCAACTGAACTACTCAAACTCACTGAACTCAATTGAACTACTTGAACTCAATCGAACTCAATCGAACTCAATTGAACTACTTGAACTCAACTGAACTACTTGAACTCAACTGAACTACTTGAACTCAATCAAACTCCACTGAACTACTTGAACTACTTGAACTCAACCGAACTCAATTGAACTACTTGAACTCAATCGAACTCAACTGAACTACTTGAACTCAACTGAACTCAATCGAACTCAATTGAACTACTTGAACTCAACTGAACTACTTGAACTCAATCGAACTCAATTGAACTACTTGAACTACTTGAACTCAACTGAACTACTCGAACTCAATTGAACTACTTGAACTCAACTGAACTACTCGAACTCACTGAACTCAACTGAACTACTCGAACTCAATCGAACTCAACTGAACTCAATTGAACTACTCGAACTCAACTGAACTACTCGAACTCAACTGAACTACTTGAACTCACTGAACTCAATTGAACTACTTGAACTCACTGAACTACTTGAACTCACTGAACTCAATCGAACTCAATCGAACTCACTGAACTACTTGAACTCAACTGAACTACTCAAACTCACTGAACTCAATTGAACTAC
>VMKM01004927.1:0-11182 GCA_008360985.2 Macquaria ambigua
TCTCTGTCTCTCTCTCTCTGTCTCTCTCTGTCTCTCTCTGTCTCTCTCTGTCTCTCTCTGTCTCTCTCCCTCTCTCTCTCTGTCTCTCTCTCTGTCTCTCTCTCTGTCTCTCTCTCTCTCTCTCTGTCTCTCTCTCTGTCTCTGTCTCTCTCTCTCTGTCTCTCTCTCTCCCTCTCTCTCTCTCTCTGGGAGGCGAAGCAGCATTCAGTTTGTTTCTTTCCTGTAAAGACTGACAGCAGCTCCATCACTTACAGCTGCACCAACAACAATCAATCAACCAACAACAGCTTCAGTGACCATCAGTGACTCTGCACTCTAAAGTTTTCCTTAAATGTCTCTAAAACGGATCCAGTATTTTAAAAGTCCACGAATAACTAATTCACAGAAGTTCATTTATGTGTTTTACAACTTTTCAACCAACAATTGTTGACCTCGTTAAAAATGGTCCCAAGGCAAAGCAAGGCGACTTTATTTGTACAGCACATTTATTTTGTACAACAGGGCAGTTCAGTGTGCTTTACAGGGTAATAAAAATACAGTGAAGGTAAAAAGATTTACAGTTTAAAAATGCAAAAATACAGAAGAGATTCAACATTTAGAAGTAAACTAGTTCAGTTTAAATCAGTCGCAGCTGAAAAATCAAGACTTATTTATTATTTTGCACAGTAACATAAACTTGTATTAGATGAGATGAGAGATCAAATGAAATAAATATAACTATGTGACAGAGATACGAAGATATCAGTGTTTATCCTGCATGTCGAATATTGGAAATAAGGATCTGGTTTATGCAGTTTTGCACAGATGCATCAATATATATGTGAGACAGAAAATAATTGTACAAAAAAAGAACGACATACCAATAAATTAATACATCTCAGCTCTATTCATCCTGTGTGATATATGTCAAAAACCGCACATATGTTCATCTGAAACACAGTTATTTAGTCTGAGGAAGTCCCTGAAATGGAAAAATGATCTTTGCTACTGTGACAAAGACTGAGGTTAACTTTCTTTATAGCTGTACAGTCTCTCTCTCTCTCTCTCTTGAAGACTCTCTTGTTAAAATGTGAATATTAATTGTTTAATTTGGTGCTTGAGGCGAGTTTTTAATGTTGTTAGAGTGGGTTTAAAAGTGAGTAATAACAGAAGTCTTTAGTTGAGTTCAGATTTAGCTAAGCTATAAACAAAATGTTTCAGAGTTCATCACTTTTCCATCCGGAGGAATACCGTAAGTCTCAGTAAAGTATTTTTAAAAAAGAG
This sequence comes from Macquaria ambigua, assembly GCA_008360985.2. Lineage (NCBI taxonomy): Eukaryota > Metazoa > Chordata > Actinopteri > Centrarchiformes > Percichthyidae > Macquaria > Macquaria ambigua. The sequence continues at coordinate 1,264 of VMKM01004927.1, forward strand.
AGAAAAAGAGCAGAATGGGGAAGTGAAAGCAGAAGCATTAAATATAAAAAAGGAAGAAAAAGACGAAGGAAACTCCATCTTTTCATCACCAACAGAGAAACCTGAGAGACGGCAAACAAACTGAAAAAACAAACTAAATAGTGAAAAGAGAATTTCCCCCTGCAGTTAAACTGCTGCCGCCTCCGGGGAAAAGAGCTTCATGAGGAAGAACCAGAAGATGTAATTATGAGAAGAAGGAACAGAATTTGAAGAAGCAGAAGAGAAGAAAGATGAAGATGCAGCAGCAGCGCTGATGACAAGATGAATGTGTTTGTTAATGCAGTCAGAGAGCCGAGCTGAGCGGCCTGCACACATTTCATTTCCCAGACACAACAGACCAACTCTTCATCCTCATCCTCATCTCTTCTGCCTCGTCCTCGATCCTTCTGAAAATGTCTCTGTGCCACGTTTGCTCCCTGCAGAGTTAAAATCATCTCTATATTTCATTGTTGAAGCTGTTTGACAGAAGAGAAACTTTTCTTTTGGTGAAATGTTGCATTTTAATGGAGGAGTAGAGTCTGCAGCCATGCGAGCAGCTCTGTGAGCTACATGCTAACATGCTAACAGTGACAATGCTAACATGCTGGTGGTTAGCAGGTAGAATATTTACCATGCTCACCAGCTTAGTTTAGCGTGCTAGCATGCTAACATTTGCTAATTAGCACTAAACACGAAGTAGAGCTGAGGCTGATGGGAACGTCACTAGTTTTGAAGGTAATTTTGACCTGATGGTGGCGCTAGATGAAATGTCAGAGGATCAATAAAGTTTAAAGGATTCTGGAGCTGTGAATATCTGAATAATGTCACTGCAGTCCATCAGATGAATAGAGGGATGTTTCATGAGCTAGCCTGGCTAAAAGATTTGTAGTATGTTGAAAAAATAAAAAGCTGTAATGTTAAAAGAAATTTACAAGAATAAATTCATAATTTCATTTCTTGAGGAAAAACCATATTGCAGTAAAACCTTGGAATATTTTTTGCTTTATTCTAAAAATCTTGATTTCTTTTTCATTTTTGTTATGAGAATAAAATCATAATTAAAAGTCATAAAATATATAATATTACAAGAGCACGGGGAGCGGCCCTAGTTCTATCCCTCGTGTTTGACTTTTATCTATTTTTAATATTTTTGTTTTACTGTTGTGATTTTTAGTCTTGCAACATTCTATTTATTGTTGTCTGTGTTATTATTTCTTTTTCTGTTTTTGTGCGTCTGTGCTGTTTCATCCTCGCTCTGTGAAGCACCCCAGGCTGCATGTTTGTATGAAAGGTGCTTTATAAATAAAGTTGAGCTGAAGAGCAAAGTTGGAATTTTAAGAAAATGTGGAAAAGGCATTTTCAAATCTGAGAATATTCCAACGTTTTTCTTTAAAATTGCGACTTCATTCTTGAAAGATTACATCTCTTTTTTCTTAACATATTCTGACTTTATTTCTGAAATCTCACAGTGGATCTATGAATCATTTCTACATTATGTTTCTGTGTTTGTTTTATTGTATATTTTATGCTGCTTATAGTGTTTTATGCACGTGATGGAGTAAATAATGGCTGCTGCTTTATGATGTTGTTAATTTAATCTTATCTCTTTTTTTCACTTATTGTTAAACGTCTGAAATAACCTGAACACACAGATCTGATGTGATGATTATTATTATGAATATTTATAAGGATCCAGGTGTTGAGAGCATCTTCACAGAAGCAGAACAAACACAGTGAAGTTTAAACATTAACTTGAAACACGTGAAACATCCTCAGAACAGTTTGTTCTCTGCTGGAGGTGTGAAGCGTCCGTCAGTCAGTAATATTTCATAAAGTACTTCACTTCACCTATATCGCCATAGCAACCTCAGCCTGTTTTTAATTGGAGCCTGAGGCCAGTATGCATCCCTTTCATCTTCCACACACACACACACACACACACACACACACACACACACTCTCTCTCTTGAGTCCGGTGGGACGGACTGACATGGTGTCAGTCATCTCTCTTGATGTTACAGGTTCAAATCTGGTTCATGAGCGTCAGTCAGTTTGTCACAAAAACAGCCCGTTTGTCCCAACAGCAGGACTTTAAAGGAAAAGTTCACTCATTTTCAAGTCTAAAAACAAGAGTCGTTAACTACTAACTCTCCACAGCCTGGAGAGATGGTGAGAAATGGTTAGGCTACTCTCTCTCGCCTGCACAGAGGCTGAGCTTTTAGCCAAAACAGTAAAAAAAAGATGTGGTGTGATGCAGCATTATCCAAGTCTGAGTATCCACTGACATGCTGTTAGGACCCAGCTCTCGGTTAAAAAAGTTATTTAGATTTACAAATAACAAAAAAAAAAAAAAAAAAAGGAGGCGAACTACGAAGGAAAAAGGGCCTGAGGGTGCTGCTGCAATCAATTAAATAAATATGACCAGAAGAGGACTGCTAACTCAGTTTCAACAAGGTCTACCTCACTAAATAAAAGAAATAAAAGAAAGCACTCTGCCCTACTCTTACCTGTCTGTAACCAAAAACATCTGGACCAACCTCACACACACTTTACATACATGCAAAACACTGGAAAGAGTCAGTCACATGGGAAAACACAGCGACACTGGTTTTGTTGCTAAATACATCAGCCTCGTGCTCATTCATTAAGCAGGAAATGATAAAGTACTATTGAGCAACCATCCAAGTAGAAACAGCCACTGATTGGTCATTGGACTGTAAGGTTCTGCTGGGATTTGAACCCAGGATCTCCTGTTTACAAGACAGGTGCTTTAACCAGCTAAGGCACAGCACCTGCACACCTGGAGCTGCTTTTTGATGATGCAGCACCTGTGTTTCTGTAGTCATTTCCTCACCAGTTTAAAGACAGTTATGAAGAGTCACTGTATCAGCAGCAATCAATTAATGTGAGTGACGGGAGGCTTTGTGATTGTAGCTCAGAGAGATTTGAACGCAATCGGGTCTCCACACCTTCAGTCTACACAAACTGAATCACAGCGACGCAGAGGTTTGTTCAGCCTGAGCACTGAATCAAAGTAATAGATATTTCACAAATACAAGCTGATATTTTAGGTTTAGTGCCATGTCATGATGAGTGCAGAAGAAAATGTCGCCTTTAGTGGGAAGTTAAGGGAAAGCTTCAGTGTGAAGGTATATATCCAACAAAAAAAACAGAGCTTAAGAGTCTGATGCTCCACCAACTGGGTAAATGTGGTATATCGTAAGTCAACATTTCTCCTCATTAGCTCGCAGAAGGCATTGCTTTATATACGTATAACTTGCTCTTGATGTCCTTTATTGATTTCCCAAATGATGATTTAACATTATGTTATATCATGTATGCATGGGCAATAAAGGTTCCATTCATCAACTTCATTTCATTTGAGGTTCTGCTGGGATTTGAACCCAGGATCTCCTGTTTACAAGACAGGTGCTTTGACCAGCTAAGCCACAGAACCTCGCTGACAGCAAACACACCAAAAGACCCTTTTAGTTGCAAACATTTTGACTTGTCATAGCAGGAAACGCACAGGTGGAACTAATATTGTAATGTTAATGAAGGGAGAGATCCATTTAAGTCCCTCAGTGAGCGGAGTTATTAACTACACCTGTGTTGTTCCTGTAATGATGGATGATAATCAGTCTCATGTGCTGGAGTCAGGACGTGGTTAGCCTAGCTTAGCATAAAGACTGGAAGCAGGGGGAAACTGCTAGCCTGGCTCTGTCCAACACCTCTAACTCTCACATATTAACACATTTCTTTAATTTCTACACAATCAGAAATGTAAAAAACACAGTTTGTGGTTTCAGTGGGAGTAGTGTGTCTTTCTCAATGACCAGCGCTTGACTTCAGGACTGCAAGAAATCACCACACCTCGCTGTAACTCCACTCTGTGATGTTTTGTTCACTCACTGTTCTGATTTATTAAACAGAGCTGTTACGAGAATAAGATGGGGAGAGTGCAAGAAATTAAACTGTGGCAGCAGTTTCTTTATAGCTATAAATTATTCACACACTCACACGTCTGGCCGTCTGGCCCGAGGCTTGAGGGACTCAGGTGAACCACACAGCTTATTAACCCTCCAACACGCACGCACACACACACACACACAGAGAGAGAGAGAGAGAGACCTTTAACAAGACAAAGGGAGACTCCATCTTCTGACAGGGGAAGTGAGCAGGGTGTTGTACTGCATCTTTGTTCTGTTTCAAACCAGTGGAGCACAGAGCATCATGGGAAATGAGAGGGGGGAGGGGCTTTAATGTCAGATTACCCCCTGTCAATTCAGTCAATCAATCTGCACCATCCACTTTTATTTAACTCTCCTCTGCTGAAGTATTTAAGGGCCAGATATGGAAACTGGAGATTGTCGTTGGCACGTATTGAGCATAAAAACATTTTTTTCTGATCAAAATTAGCTTGTATGTGTGGATTTGAAACTGTGGCAGCAGCTGCCTCGTCAAGTATAAAGTATAAAAAGCAGAACACTGGCTAACTGCAGAGGCAGTTTGTGCCTCTCACACATAGCTGCTAACAGCGTTAGCATTTGCAAGACTGATAAGCGCTGGTGGAAAAACAACGTCGTACAGTCCTCTGCAGGCGCAGTAAATGCAACACTGTCTTTGCTGCAGAGACACAGATACCCATTTTCCACAAACATGGACCGGGTTCTGTTCTGGTTTGCGCTCCTAATTTTGAACCGTTCGAAGCATTTTGACCAAAAATAAATTGGTTAAGATCGCAAAAGTTGGTTCCCAGCTGGAACCAAACAATAGCAGGTTTTCCTCAACCTGAAGTGCGAACCGTGACGTCATCAGTGGGCGTGTCCTATTCTACAGGTTGGAAAGAGAGGATGGAGAAGGCAACAGTGGTCTCTGGTCTACTATGGTAACAGTCTTCTACGTCTTTTTATCACTAATTAAATATCTGTAATAACAGAACAAAAGCTCGCAGGTACTCAGTGAGATCCGCCATCTTGCTCCTGTTTACTTCTGCCCTCTGCTCAGATGCGGATTGGTTCTCCAGAGAGCACCAAGGTTCCAAGAATCCTGAACGGAACCGGGTCAAGAACCAGAGCTGATCTGGTGGAAAGAGAGTGAGAGAGCCTGACAGCAGCTTCTCATGGCTGCTTCGCTCTCACTACCAGCTCTACGTTGCTGTCCGTGCTACACTGAGCGGTGGTCGGTCAGTCTCCCCTGTTAGTCCCCTGTTTCCGTCAGGCAGAACATACCAGTGCAGACCCGTTACGAATCAAACTTACTAAAGCATCAGTAAGAAATATTTGTTTCTTCATTTTTGGCCCAGCGTTGACATGCATCACCTCTCCAGAAAAGCAGCAGTTTTATCACACGACTACTTTTTCTGTCCGGTGTGTCCTGCTGTCTGTATGAGTGTCAGCTGGACACACAGACGATGTGGTTGCACTTACAGTAAGACAAATCAAGGAGAGGAGAGGAGAGGAGAGGAGAGGAGAGGAGGAAGTCTTCTGTCAGGAGAGAGGAGGGCGAGAGAGGAGGACATAAAATGAGAAAATAAGGAGGAGGAGAAAGAAGAAGGAGGCAGCAGAAAAAAACGACATGGAGGGAAGAAGAGAAGGAAAAGAGAGGAAGACGAGGTAAAGGAGAAGGGACGGTTTCACCTTGTTCTCCCAGAAGAAGACGAAGAAGACAGATGACTGGAGGAGTGTGGGGGTGCTGCCTTAATGAGAGCACACACACACACACACACACGGTGACACAGCACAATTGGTACCAGCTGCTGCTGTTTATCCGGCCACAAGCAGTACAGCTGCGTCGTCACGGCAACGAGACGAAGCTCCGAGAGCAGCGATCCCAAGGTCAATAAAGGAGTGTGTGTGTGTGTGTGTGTGTGTGTGTGTGTGTGTGTGTGTCCAGGGAGGGAAAATGAAAAGTGTGTGGGAGACTTTCTGTAAAAAGATGAGTGTGAGTCTTTTGATCTCCTTCATGATGAACCAGATAAGTTCATACTAAAATTATAAAGGCACGTTTAACCCCCATCGAGGCCGAGACGCTCCGCCTGGTGAAGAGAAAACACACCAAACTGTTCAAACTTTTTTGGCAGCTCTCTGTCCTCAACTATAGTTTTGTGAAAAGCTTCTCAACACTCGTAAAGCAGCTGCTGGTGGTGCTGTTTGTTTTCACGAGTTGAGTGTGAGTTTCTTTCTGGGGATGACTGGACAAATGATTTCCAGCAGCTCTGGTCTGGTGACAAAACATGTTCTCAGGGATCTAAAACGTCAACAAAAACATAAAGGGTTTGGTGTCGGTTTTCATTTTCATATCTGGATCAAATCCAGAACCACATCCATTTACACTCATCTACATACACGAGTCTCCATTAGCCAGATAAGAAGCTGTCTTGGTTTTCCTGAACTAGATGCAGATGTGGACTCACACACAAGTCGTTTGTCCTCCAGTTAGACACGTAGAAGTGTTTTCTTTTTTTTTTTTTTTTTAATCTCTTTATTGCATTTTTTTTGCACAGGTTTAAAAACATACAAAACTAAATGTACACGTGTTCAGGGTCTGTGAGAAAACCAAACCCACCAACCCAACTAGTAGTGCCCACAGCCCGGCCACGACCCACCCAACAGAAACTGTCAGATAAACAAATAAACAAATAACTAAATAAATAAAACACATCTCCCTATATAAAAAGAGGAAAAAAGTATATATATACAGTAAAAAATAAAATAAAAAATAAATAAATAATATTGTATTAGTAAATAAATAAATTTTAAAAAGGGATATGGGAGCCTTCATAGACTGCGAAGGCCGAACCGAGCGTTGTTAAATGAGACGGTCTGGTGTACAGAGGATTTTCTAAATGGCTTACCAATGTCATGATTCTGTCGCCTAGCAACACTGACAGGTTTTTTTAACATTTGCATCATTAGCTATTCGAGTGAGTTGAACCCAGTACTTACATTTAAAAGTGTGATCCTGCTCAGTCCGCTGTTGACGGTGCGTTTGAGGACGCCATATTCTCTTGCGCACAATAAATCTCGGGATATGTTGGGCCACGAAGAATCCAGCCGTTGGCTCCTTCAAATTTGAGAAAAGGAGGCCACATTTGAAGGAGCCTTCGAAATGGGACGGCTGTGACGCATTCGGTCTTCAAATGCAGCCTTCGACGGATGCAGCCCCTGAACACAACTGCTGTATCTCTAGAAACACAACAGGAAGCTTCACTTCGTCTTTGGTGTCGATTTTTCAAAAAACGTACTGGTCTGTTAGGTCTTGAGGCAGCTATGTGCTTGATTGGCAGGTGCTTCAGCCAATCAATGACGTCTCATACGCTACGTCCATATTTTTATACAGTCTGTGGTTTCATCACCGTCGCCTTCTTCTTCCAAACATATTTTTCTGTTATTGTTTGTGAATCCGAGTCTTCACCTGCGCTCCCAAACACAGAGCAGAAGAAGAAGTGTTTTTTTCTATGTTTGTAAAGTCCCCCTCATTTTCTTCTTCTTCTTCTTCTCTAATCTGAGAATGCAGGATGTGGGTTTCATAACAATGAGGAGTTAAATTTCATTCCAGTGCACATACACACACACACACACACACACACACACAGATACACAGAACTGACTCAAACAAGCATCTCACACACACACACACACACACACACGCACACACACACACTCATATTCATAAAGATGCATGCACATGTGAACAGCACACACGCTCATAATAATACACACATGCATACAAACACACAAAAGAATATCCACATTCACTGACTTACACTCATTACACATGCAGATACACACACACACACGTACGAGTGTGTATTTTATGTGTAGTCCATATTATGCAAATGTACAACACCGACTGAACACTGGCACAAAGGCGCCCAAGCTAACACACACACACACACACACACACAGGAGGAGGAGGAGGAAGATGGAGAAAGAAGAAAATGGAAATGAGAAATGCTGCTGGAAGAATGACACACGTGATTCTACTGCAGCTGAACTGGAGCTGTGATGTGATGCACTTTATACTCAGGAGACATGTTTTTATGATCATTGCATTGATTACATTTGTTTATCACCACTATTTAATCCACAGTGAGTGACTGCAGTCATTCTGAACACAGATTTTATCTTGAAGATGAGACACGTTGCATAAACTTCAGATTCTTTCAGACTGCACGCTGGCTGCAGCATGTAGAAAAACCACACCAGACTTCTTTGAAAAAAGAGCATATTTCTCCTGCGTTTGCATGTTCATTAGTATTCCCGGTTTTGAGCCTTATCCTGGTTTTGATCTTATTCGGGATATGATGTTTACATGCAACATGAGAAACCTGGTTATTCATATCCCTGTATACGTCCAGGTTTCTGATCATCTGCGTCTTCTCATCATCTCAGACACCGGTCTACTAGTCTGTACCAACAAAGAAACCTGGATCAGGTGTTTACATGCCACAGTATCCTGGTTTCTATCAGAGTACTCCAGGTAGCGTATCCAGGTTTCTTAAAACCGGGATAAGATCTTTACATGTGCAAAACATAACTCCAAAAACCAGATCATAGCCAGGATACTAGTGCACACGTAAATTTGGACGATGTAGTTTACGGTGCTGACAGATGTTTCTATTATTCGCTCATTGCCCTAATTTTTGATATAAATGTGTTGAACGTAACATTAGAAACTCTCAGTGTGATGCAGTTAAACATCAGATAAGATCGAATCATCACGTCTCTTTAAACTGTTCCAACACAAACTGAACCTTATAACCTTCACGATGGGAGGAATTGTTATAGTAGCCTGAGTTATAGTTCACATGTTGACAACATATAGAAAGTAGGAGTGACATTTGAGTAAAAACCTGTGAGATGATGCTTTATTAGTAGCATTAACATAAAAAATATTCCGGAAATGCTTCACTGAAACGCTGCTGGATTGCTGTGGATTGTCCTTAAATACAACTAAAAAGAATATGTTTTATTGATATAATTATTCTTTTAGTTTTAATCTCTCTGTAATCAAGTAAGTGATTAAAATGCAAATGTAATCTCTCAGGATTTCTGTTTGAGTTTCTGATGAATTGGTTTTTGTGAGATAAGAAGAAAACGTTTCTTAACATAACCTAATGATGTAATGTTTCTAATGTCCCACAAACCTGAATCAATAATATATTTCAATCTATTGTATTATTCATGTTTCTGCTCTCAGTGGTGACTCACATACAGGAGGAAAACTAATCTATCTATCTATCTATCTATCTATCTATCTATCTATCTATCTATCTATCTATCTATCTATCTATCTATCTATCTATCTATCTATCCTCTTCCTCTCCTCCTCCTCCTCCCCCTCTTCCTCCACTCGTGTCCTCCTCCTCCTCCTCTTTCTCTCCTCCTCTTCTTTATCTCCTCCTCTTCCTCCTCCTCCTCTTCTTTCTCTCCTCCTCTTCCTCCTCCTCCTCTTCTTTCTCTCCTCCTCTTCCTCTCCTCCTCCTCTTCCTCCTCCTCCTCTTCCTCTATCTGGTTCATTTCCTGAGCTGAAATAGAATTGACTTTCTGATACAAGGTTAAATGAGTTTGATGTCAATTATCTGCAGAGAGAGAGCGAGACAGAGAGAGAGACAGAGAGAGAGACAGAGAGAGAGACAGAGAGACAGAGAGAGAGAGACAGAGAGAGAGACAGAGAGACAGAGAGAGAGAGAGACAGAGAGAGAGAGAGAGAGACAGAGAGACAGAGAGAGAGAGACAGAGAGAGAGACAGAGAGACAGAGAGAGAGAGAGACAGAGAGAGAGAGAGAGAGACAGAGAGAGAGAGACAGAGAGAGAGACAGATAGACAGAGAGAGAGAGAGACAGAGAGAGAGAGAGAGACAGAGAGACAGAGAGAGAGAGAGACAGAGACAGAGA
>VMKM01004928.1:0-11168 GCA_008360985.2 Macquaria ambigua
CCCCTCCCCTCAGCCTGTCTTCAGTCACTTCCTGGAAGTGGCCGAGCGGGAGGAAAACCCCCAGAATTCCAGATCAGCCCTGAGGGGGGGCGGGGCCACTGCTGATGATGTCACTCTGCTGCTGCTGATACACTCTGAGGAGAAAAAGGTTTCTATGCAGGGACCCAGGAAGCTGTTCTTTAAAGACCCGACCAGAGAGAAACAAAGAGAACCAGTATTTGTCCTCTGCTGACAGGAAGTGGTTCAATGCTTCGGGGAAACATGTTACCCCCCCCCCTCCTGAAAATAGAAGGAAACAGCTAGCCTGACTCTGTCCAAAGGAAACAAAATCCACCTCCCAGCAGCTCTAAAACTCTCTGATTAACACATTATATCTGGTTTGTTTAATTGTGGTTTTATGTTCAGTTTTTATACAGAAAACTGTAACATTTCTTTCAATATTTAACATTTCCAACACTTTGGTTTATGACCAAATACCTGCAGAACTACTGACATTCCCATCAGCCTCAGCTGCACTCTGTGTTTACTGCTAACTAGCTAATGTTAGCATGCTAACACACTAAACTTAGAAAGTGAACATGGTGAACATTATACCTGCTAATCATCAGCATGTTTTCATTGCGAGCATGTTAGCATGCTGATGTTAGCATTTAGCTCAAAGCACTGCTGTGTCTAAGTGCAGCCTCACAGAGCTGCTAGCATGCTGCAGACCCTCAGTTTTATTAAAAATTCAACTTTCTCCAAATGACACCAAAATTTCATGAGCGCACGCTAAACGTCCTCCAGCTGCAGCTGTCTGATCCACTTCATACAGAGATCTGTAGAGACAGCGTTACACTGGTCTCCTGACGATAAACACACGGGCAAGTTCTTCTAAATCCTGCTGAGACAGAAGTCCTTTCATTCTTGATATATTTTTAAGGTGATAGTCGGCTGATCTTGTATGTAAATCTGTGTGTCGTCTGCGTATGTTAAGATATTTTGACGTTTTCCACAGTCTGAGCTAGTGAGAAAATGCAAATGATAATGAGAACTTAAGACGAACATGTGGGATTTATTCTGACACTTTATGGACTAAATGACTAATTAATAAAAAATCAAAGAAATACTGTTAGATAAAACTCGTAATGAAGACAAACGCAGACACAGACCTGATGTTTCATGTTCAGACCTGTAGCCTCTCTTTACTTCCTCTTTGCTCGTCTTTTTGGTGGTTTTTGGTCTGTCAGCCTGACTTCCTGTCTCTCCTCAGCTCTACAGCATCAGAAAAACCCTCCCTTACTGCAGAATCTGACTCAAATCTGATCTGAATCGTCTCGTTCTCCCGACTTCAACCGAGTCCCCTGACGGAGGGGACGGCCCCCTCCCGATGACAGCAGCCAATCAGATCGCGGCAGAGACGGCCTTCATTAACATAAACCCACAGCAGGTACAGTAAGAGCGAGGCAAGTCAGAGGAGAGAAAACCCGAGGGGGAAGTTTGGGGTTCGGGGTATTTCTGTGTGACCTGTGACCTCTGCAGGAATCCACTGAGGTGATTTTACTTTTCTGTTTCCTTGAAACACGTCGGCCTCGTGTTTCTATCAACCTGCTCTCTGACTGATGACATATTTCTTCATCTGAATGTCCTCAAACTCCCCCAGAACACCTGAGTGAAAGTGACCAAATCCATCATATCAACAAAGATGGAGGCGTCTTTAACCTTGAGCTGGTTTTCACTCTCTTCATTTCAGGCTGAACATCAGTTTGCATGTCAGTGGTATTTTAGTATTCAGATAATTTACTGAAGAATACTTAAGAATACTGCATTACAAGTAAAAGTTCTGCATTAAAATGTAACTTAAGTAAAAGTTTAATCAGCAAAATGTACTATGAGTGTCAAAAGTAAAACAAGCAGCAGTTCCTGTTTCCACTGTAACCATAGAAACACATGAAAACGATCACTGGGTTAGTTTGATACTGAAGAAAACATCTCAACATGATGATGATGAGACGAGACGTGAAGTCATAAGGAGTGGACATCCTACAGAGGAGACAGACAGGAAGTGTGGAGAGAGAGATGGGTACAATGTGCAACAAAGGTTCCCAGCTGGTATTGAACTGTGGTTGTTGCAGTTCCATGTTCTAACCACTAGTCCCACGGTCCACAGAGGGAGCAGGCTGGTTTTCCTCTGATTTCTGAGCTGATTCATGAAAGAAATCAATAAAACGTGAACGTTTCATCTCAACTCCTCTGAAGGACCCTGCAGGTCCCAGGACCTCCGACTACAGAAACCCTGCAGGTCCCAGGACCTCCGACTACAGAAACCCTGCAGGTCCCAGGACCTCCGACTACAGAAACCCTGCAGGTCCCAGGACCTCTGATTACAGAAACCCTCCAGGTTCACAGTCTGGTTTCTTACTTTGTTTCCGCTTCTTTAAATCTAAACTTTCCTCACTGTTTCCTCACTGAGCCCCAACGTCACAAATGAAACCTGACTCGGTGAGATGTTGGTAACACAACACACTTTCAGCTGATCTAGATCTAGATCTAGTCTATGAGACAGCAGGCACAGACCCATAAAAGACCCTCCCCCTTTTCTGGGATACTTTGAAGTTTAACTATAACTCTACAGTTGTGCTGTTGGTTGAAAACTGCTCTGATTATTTATTATTGTCTTGTCTAAAAAATGAGAAAAACAGTCAAAGATGCCTCCATTATGACGTCTTTAAAGTCTTGTTTTCTCTAAAACCTGAAGATATTCAGCCACAATGATATAAAACGGAGACTTGTTGACAATTAATTTTCTAATCGATTAATCCCTTCAGCTGTATTGAAAAGATTAAACCCTTTCCACTGACTCTGCACATGAATACACTAAATACTCTGTGCAGGTGAGTTATGGAGGAAAAATGAACACAAATATACCAAAAACAAACATCAGATCACACGTATCAGGATAAAAACCCAACAACCCAACTCCTGACTGAGCTCTGGGACTTTTGTTGGGGCCCCTGACTTCTGCGGCCCCTGGGTCTGTGGCAGGTAGCCCCCCCCCCCCTTCACTGGAACTAAGAGGCCCAAACCAGGATAAACTGATCCGGATCAGATCTTCTGCTCAGTGATGTCTCCGTGCTTCCATCAGAGTGACCTCTTTAAATAAACTCATTGAAACAACATCTAAAACACCAAAACAAGACATCTGGACGTCTCACACGCAAACCAAACGTACCTCAGAGCTCCGGCCATGATGATGATGATGATGATGAAGGTGGTGAAGGCTCAGCTCCCTGTAGGAGGCTGATCTGTTCTTCCTCCTTCAGGGATTTTCCTGCAGACGCCAAATCAGGAGTTAATCACCACTCTCAGCTCAGAGTGTGTGTGTGTGTGTGTGTGTGTGTGTGATGGAGTCATATCTAAATACATCAGTGGGAATTTCCACTCCTCCTCCTCGGTGATTATTTGGGGACAATCCTCGATTTCCAGCCTGACTGAATAAACAACAAACTGCTGTTTCTCTTAAAGGAACAGTCCCTCAGAGTCACATGATTCAGACAGATACCAGTTTCATCTCTGTGGTTAGCCTAGCTTCTAGCTTAGCACAAAGACTGGGAGCAGGGGGAAACTGTTAGCCTAGCTTAGCACACAGACTACAAGCAGGGGGAAACTGTTAGCCTAGCTTAGCACAAAGACTGGAAGCAGGGGTAAACTGTTAGCATAGCTCCATCCAAAGAGAAACAAATCCACCTTCCAGCAGCTCCAAAAGTTTGATCACACTCCTGCTCCTCAGAGGACAACATTTTTGCTCAATCTATCCCAGCTAAATGTCCACTTACTAGCTTTCTCTGAACCTTTCAATCACATCTCATGGTCTTCATCAGTGGATGGAGTTTAATCAGTCATCAAGGCGTATTCATAACAGCCACTGAGCTTGCATGTGAGCAGATCCAGCTGAATGTGCAGCGGAAAGCTCCACATAAAGCCAGCGAGGAGACCAAAGCTCCAGAAAAATCCAGTAAGTGGACCTTGAGTGGGGACTGTTTTGACTAACTACTGTTTAAATCATTCAAAATCAGGTTGATTATTGAACTTACTTTGCTGGAAACTGGCCCTTTCATTTAATATTTAGCCTGCTTTATGAGAGATTTCAAACTATTTTACATTCAAAGGAACTACCGTGCAGCTGCAGTGACATGTCAGTTAAAAATCAATCACATGATCAGCCAATCAATCACATAAAAAGCTTAACACACAAAGTAAACATACACAGGATCATTTGAGCCTCCTAACAACGTAGAACCTGGATTAGTTAAACCACGTTTGGAGGAATTATCCGAAATAAGAAAGAAAACAACGCAAATGCAGAAACAGATAACTGTAGAAAGTGATACAGAATAGAGAATTAAAACATGTAGAAACAGCATCAACTCTAACCAGGTCAAATAAAACAAAAGGAGTAAACAAAGTTAAAGAAGCTCAGATGTTGTTCAGCTTCAGTAGTTTTCCTCTCAGTTACACAATCTGATCCGACAGCAGCAGAAACTCTCTGTTCTTCATGTTTTCTCTCTGCAGAACCTCAACTTTAAAAACACACATTTTCATTTGTTGCTTCACTTGTTCATATTCACAATAAACACGCTTTCTATAAACTGGTCCTCCTTTCACTCGGTGAGTTTAATGCCTTAGTTTGATTTTAACAGTAAATTTAAAGGACACACATCTTAAATAAACCTTAAATTAATTTGTTTGCTTCTTTTCTTTTGTCCGTTTTTCATCTAAAAGTGATTTTAAGTTTTAGCTTGAAGTTAATATGAAAAGGTGAAGCAGGTTTGAAGGTTTCAGTCAACAGATTCAGCTCCGTGTTTGAGCTCAGTGTCTGCAGCTGATCGATCGTGTTATTGATGAGTTATTGATCAGCAGCAGAAGAAATAAGAGTTTAAAGGTGAGTTTTACCTGTCTGCAGCTCGTCTGTCTGTCTGTTTCCCCGAAAAACACAAAACTCCCAACTGCATGAAACGTCACGACACCAGCATTAAACCTCAACCAACTTCCTGTTTGTGGCTTTCAAAATAAACCTAGTTGGAGGGGAGACTACTTTTATTTCTTCTCCTACTTTATAGTTTTATTATATTTGTAGTTTTTGTGGTGTTTTTCTTTTTTGCGTTTGCTGGTTCTGTCGGTTATTGTCTCAAGAAAAGTTGCTAAAATGAAGTCAGTAATCTGCTGTAAATTTAAAGTTGTATTTTCCCCTTGAATGTCTTCATTTAAAAATGAAAGCGTAGTCAGTTTAAATTTCCAAACTAAAGAAACACTCATCAGCTGATTGACCCGTGGAAGTATTTATATTAAATCTTAATTAAATATTCAGGTATTTTAGGTGCCCTGCTCTATGATTAGTATTATAAATAATCATTATAATTCTGTCTTTTCTTTGATTATTCATATTATTACATTTTCATTTGTTATCTTTTTCAATTGTATTTGTGTGTCTTTGTGTATCTCACCTTCCAATCACACAATAAATGAACATGTGCAGTGCATAATTGTAAATATTGTTGCTTTGAGCCTTGAAACTAATTTGCCTAAAATAAACAAAGTTTTATTTTCTGTTTTCAGTCACCGAAGTGTTTTATTTTAAAGTAACTGAAATGCTCTGTTCGCTGCACACCAGCTCCGTAAATAAACGCTTTTAATTTGAAGGTCAACTCTCCTAACCGGAAGTCATGTCCCCGCTGTATGCTGCGTTGTCATGGTAACCCGCAGCCTGTCAGTCAAGAGTGGAAAGCCCCGGAGCTGGAGGGGAATTCCGGCGCCACGTGGCAAATACAGCCCGCTGATTGGTGGAAGCAGGAGGAGAGCCCCGCCCACCTGAGGGACACGGAAGCCCACGAGACAAAAACAGACAAAATACACACGACTCAATTATCCTTTATATTTTATTACCACTGAAGTAAAATTATTAGCATCTGTTTAACTGATGATTAAATTATTAAAGAACAGGACAGAATCTATTAATATTAAGAAGCTGTTAATTGTCAATTAATTATAATAAATACCCACAAAATAACTAAAATATCTGAGGCTGTAGGTATAAAACCTTTGAGTTATTAGACCTGTATGGAAGCTCAGTCTGGCCAAGAAAAGTTTAAAAAATTGATGAAATATTTGGGATGACAAAAATAGAAATACTCAGTCAACATTATTATAAAATTACTAATAATTAAATATTTAAAAAATTAAATAACTAATAAATAGTATCATAGTATCTCAAATTTATTTTGTCTAAATTATGACTAAAATTATGAGCTACAAACTTAAAAGTAGAATAAACTGAACTAACTTCAGTGTGAGCAGCAGTGTTTCTTCTCTGTGATTGGCTGCAGTCAGAGGTGTTGCACCTGTACCCATGCCCAACAGTCATGTCACAGTGTCCTTAAGTACACCTGTACATCACTGCAGCAAGGTGAGAAGTTAAACCTCTGGAGCTCAGCAGTCAAAATTATGAGACAGACAGGTGAGGAGAGAGACAGACAGGTGAGGGGTGATAGACAGGTGAGGAGAGAGACAGACAGGTGAGGGGTGATAGACAGGTGAGGGGTGAGAGACAGACAGGTGAGGAGAGAGACAGACAGGCGAGGGGTGATAGACAAACAGGTGAGGGGTGAGAGACAGACAAGTGAGGAGAGAGACAGACAGGTGAGGGGTGAGAGACAGACAGGTGAGGGGTGAGAGACAGACAGGTGAGGAGGGAGACAGGATGATTCTGTAACATCTGTCTGTTTGCTCCGTAAACAGACAGATGGAGAAAGTTCAAATTAAAAGCTCGACGTGAGAGGAATATGAATACAGTAATGAAAACTGAATGAAGCTTTAATCAAATAAAACAAAACAAACATAAAAACACGTAACTTTTTTTGTTCTTTATTTCACTTTAACATTTCATTTTAACAAAAAAAGGAGGCATAAAAAGTCCCTCAGACTCCCAGAGCAGTTTAAATCAGCGCTGATGGACAGAAAATAAAACTGTTTTCCCCACAGACAGCATGTAACACACACACACACACACACACACACACACACAACACACACACAAACACACACACACCCTGAGAGATTAAACTTTACTCTTTAATCTGGTTTCAGGTGACGGTGGTCGATATTCTCCACAAACATCAGCACCAAAAAAAACAAACACCAATCCAACGACTTCCCTGTGAGCTGCAGTTTAAAGCCGGCTAAAGCTTTGATTTGTGAGTCTGTTGAACCAGCCTGACCAGGGGGACACAAGCTAGCAGCCTGTAAACTCAGCATTGTGTTTGCATAGTCCCGTAGAGAAAGTTCTCTGTGGAAAGTCCTGCTCTGCTAATCAGCGCAGACAGTTTGTACTTTAATTTGACCTAAGTGAAGACTCGGTGTTCAGGTCTGTAATGAGCCTGCAGTCCTGCGGCAGGGCAGATTATTGCTCAGTTTAACCGCACAGATTAGCATTAGCATGAGCTGCAACTGTGTCGTGACCTGAGAGGAAAAAAACCCCAGCAAACTTTCAGGGAGAGTTTGGTTTAAAGTCAACTTTACAAGCTAAATAAGGAGCTCAACGTCCCTGCTAGCAGGAGAAGCTAACAGCTAACGTATCATTCCAGAGGTTTTCCCATGTTTAACCAACACGTCAGATATGTGTGAGTTTGGATTATTTCCGAGCAGCAGCCACTGATTTCCATTCATAGACGTTTCTGTCGCAAGGTATAAGAGACTGAAGGAGCAGTTTAACATTTAACAGAAACTAAACACTGACTGTGATGATCTGCTGAAAGTTTCAAGTCTTTGCAAAGTGGATTTTTATAGAAATTAAGTGAAACCAGCGGCTGTCTGAAGGAAGGAAATCAATTTCAAATCTGAAGTGGAAATAAAACACAAAAACACCAGAATGACCCTTTAAATCAAAAAAACTCATCGACTCCAGAGGCAGTAAATATTAAAGCTCAAGTCCTGAGGCACATGTGCACTGCATTATATATATAAAAAGAAGATGAATCTATACACCTGGAGACCAACATGTAGATACAGTGGACACGATGTGGCCAAAAGTATGCGGACACCAGATAACGTGCAGCTCCAACAGCCTCCACTCTTCTGTTATTTTCATTTTTCTACCAAGAACTCAACAATTCTCTGCTTCCAGCTTCTCTGGTGTGAAGAGCTGCAGCTTTTCTCTGTTTTATTGTGAATCAATAACTGGATCAGTTTTAGAAATGATTCAAACCAAACGAGGAAAAGCTTCTCAGATGTGAATATTTCCAGTTTTTCATGATAATAAACTGAATTTCTTCGGGATGAGAAGACGTCACCTCGGACTCTGGGAAACATTTTTCACTGTTTTCTGATGTCTGACATGATTAATCTTTATAATAATCTGCAGATTCATCGATAATGACAATAATCGTTAGCAGCAGCCGTGGGGAAAAATGCCAATTATACTCTCCAAGGTGACATCTTCAAAGGTCGTGTTTTGTCAGTTTAGTATCAAGAAAGACAAAGACAATGAGGAAATATTCACGTCTGAGAAGCTGGAAGCAGCGAATTTTCCCATTCTTAACAAAAAATAAAGACAAACGATTATAGCTGATTATAAAAATTGTTGAATTTAAAGTTTCTGTCAATCAATCCTTTTTGGCTTACCTGCCAGTTTAACCAAAAAAATGTTGTAGTATTTTTGAAAAGAGCTTAAACGCCTGAAAGAATCCAGTGATTCACAAGATCAGTGGAAAAGGAGGTTATAATGTTGTGTTTTCTGCTTTCTTATTAGTTTAATCACTAATCAATTAATGGACTGATCCACAACAGGAAAACTGAAGGGTGTCCACATAGTTTTGGCCACATGGTGTGTTGGAGGCAAATGGTGACAAAGTGTCAATATTGCTATCATCTCTGCACATATATATTTATATTTATACATTTATATATTTGGGTTGATATGACGAGCGTCAGCCGCGTTGAACCTTTGAGTTCCTGTGGTTTGTTTTAATTTCTCGCGAGAAGAAGAAGAAGAAGGTAAACAGACGTGATGAAGAGCAGGAATGAACACAGAAACACAGAGAGAGAGAGACACACAGGTCCAGACTTCTCATTCACACTGCTGCTGTACAAAAACCTGTAAACGGTTCGAAAAGACACATGTTGAAGAAATCCTGCAGACGGGTAACAGACAGACAGGTAACAGACAGACAGATAACAGACAGACCAGCAGATGGTGACGACTCTATGTGAAGATGAGGCCGGCCTCGTTGTAAACCTGGAACACCTTCTCGATGGCGTTGACGTACGCTGCCGTGCGCAGGTCCAAACCCAGGTTGTACTTGTTGGCTGTTCGCATGATTTGCTGCATGAGGAGAGAGGAAGGAAGGAAGGATGGAAGGGAGGATGTAGAGAAGGAGACAAGGACGGAGTAAAGGGGAGGAATAAGGAAAGAGAAGAGAAACATTTCAGACAGTGAATGTGTAACGATCTGTTAAAGTGAAAACTTAATTTGATGTAAATGTTTCAGGCAGACGCAGTTAGCACAGTTAGCTGGTCGTTTAGCAGCTAAAGAGCCAGATATTTCCCTCACGAGTTGGTGGAGACCAAAAACAGAGCTAACAGAGAGGGAATACTGTTCAACATATGGAGTTAAAAGGTGATGACAGGTCAATGCTGTGTTCACTATTTGTTTCTGCTGCCCCCAAGTGGCCAAAAGCATCAGTTACAGCAGGTAAACGAAGGCTGCAGCACTGACTGCGTTTACATGCACACTCATTTTCCACTATTATTCCGACAATATTCTGAATGTGATACGGCTCATGTAAACAGCATATTCTGTTTGGATATATATATATATGTTCAGATTAAGACATGTGATGTGCAGATATTCTTCAGGTTTCAGGAGCGTTATTTGGACATGTATACAGCTCATTCATGGCTTCTCGCCTGTTTCCGGTCACAAACCAACCAGCCAACAGTTTGCAGGGCTGGGGTAGAGATGCAGGCACAGAAGAAAAGACAAGGAGAAACACAGCTGCTGTTAAACATGATGAACAGGTTTCTGGATATGAGCAAATATCACATCGCCGACCTTTTCAAGAAGGAACGAATGAAAGAGGGAAGTGTGTGTGTGTGTGTGTGTGTGTGTGTGTGTGTGTTACCCTGGCAGAGCGCTCCATGGTGAAGGCCAGACCTGAGTGAACGATGTCCTTCTCAGACGCTCCCTGCAACCAAAACACATGTTTACACCACCACAGAAGAAGTAGAAGAACTAGCAGAAGTAGTAATTTTCCACGTAATACAAGTAAAAGTAATAGAAGTAAGTAGTACAAGAAGAAGTTGTAGAAGTAAGTAATAGAAGTAGTAGAAGTAGTAGAAGTTGTAGGAGAAGTAGTAGTAGAAAAAGTAGAAGTAAGTAGAAGTAGAAGAAGTTGTAGGAGAAGTAGTAGTAGCAGTAATATAAGAAGTAGTAGTAGTAGTATGTGTGTGTACTCACAGCGACCCTGGCCTGGAACTCAGAGGTGGGGACGATGGGAATGGCGCCACCATGTTTCCCAAACTTCCTCTCTAAACTCTCCTGAACCGACACTGAAGACAGAGAGACAGGTGGAGAGAGACAGAGAGACAGAGACAGGTGGAGAGAGACAGAGAGACAGAGACAGAGAGACAGGTGGAGAGAGACAGAGAGACAGAGACAGGTGGAGAGAGACAGAGAGACAGAGACAGGTGGAGAGAGACAGAGAGACAGAGACAGAGAGACAGGTGGAGGATCATTGGATCAATGGATCATTAGAAAGCTCTGTGAAGTGTGTTGGTGTCTGACCAGCTCTACTTCCTGGATCTGTTACTCAGACTGGACCTGGATCAGGTTCCACATCTCTCTGATGTGAACTCAGGGAGCTCCACTTACTCAGCAGGTGGTAGTTGGAGTCTCGCTCATATTTGAAGGTGAGTCGACCGTAACTGACGTGATTCAGATTCTTCAACCACTCAAAGTACGAAACGGTCACACCGCCGGCGTTCAGATACATGTCCTGAAAGGAGGAGGAGGAGGAGAGAGGAAGAGGGGGAGAGGAGAGAGGAGGAGGAGAGAGGAAGAGGGGGAGAGGAGGAGGAGGAGGAGGAAGAGGAGGAGGAGGAGGAGAGAGGAGAGAGGAAGAGGGGGAGAGGAGGAG
>VMKM01004929.1:0-11165 GCA_008360985.2 Macquaria ambigua
AACTGTAGTTGTTTTTTGTTTTTATTATATTGCGTATGTGTTCTAACCACCAGCCCAAATAAATCATTTGAATGTATTTTTCTTCTCTCTCTCTTAAATGTTTCATGTTCTCATCTGTTTCTCTAATTGTCTTTCTAACTAATCACATTCCTTCAAGAACCTTGACAGGACGCTCCGCTGACTATCAAACCTCTGATTCCATCCTCTGCAGGACACAGTGGACCAGCTTTCTTATACTTTCATATATCATCAAATATCATCATTCTACACAGTTTGAGGATTCAGAAAGCTGTTAATACTGAGTTTCCTGAGTTGCTGCAGGAGTTGGGGGTGCAGGGGTCATTGCTGTGAGCCATTTGTTCTTTGTGAACTCAGATCAAGAGATGTTTTCATTCTTGGCTTCAAGTCAAGCATGTTGAGTATGAGAAGAGCTGCACTGAAGCATTTTCACCTCTCTTGCTGATGATACTGATATCAGGACATCAGGCTGCAGCTGATCAATATTTGTTTATCCAAGATTAAACACTGAACATTTCCCTGTTGGGGAATTTTTACAGCCAGCATTGTTGTCATGAGTTACTCCTCTCTGACATCAAGATTATCTTCCACTTGTTAACATTTGGCTGCTGCTCTGTCAAGTCTGTTGTTGTTATTTGTTCAGGAGAAACAATATAATAATAATAATAATAATAAATGTGCTTTTCCTCGATCTTTTACATTGTAAAAATTGGATTTTATTGTAAAGTGAAACAAAAAGAAAGAGCAATACATTTGATGTTGACATTCATTTATGGTCGTCAATACACAGTAAAATGTGCCAAAAGTTGGGTGAGCATCACTATGGAAGCCCAGTGTTCATGTTAAATGATGTGTAGTGACTTGACCGGTGCTCGCCTAATTGTCGCGTCTCCTTTGTGTAGCATGTCGGTTCAATAATTCACATTTCCAAACGTAAGTATAGCCATACTCCACTGTATTTATTTTGTACACCATCAGGTCCATCCACACTATAGACGGTGATCCACGTGCACTTAATATCAATAACTTGCATGCAAACAAACAAATGGCTCAGGCTACATCTGAAGGTCAAAAACTGTGTGCTTCTTCCGGTCAGCAACAAACCTGTTGTATGATTACTGCTTCACCTACTTGTACTTTCTCCATACTTCACATATCACCTACTGTGCAACAAGGGGATTACCACAAGTGAACATATCACTTCATATGCACATAATAATGAAAACAATACAAAAATGGCTCCAACCTGATGTTTTGACCTGTCATTAGGCCCTGCAGTGGGTATCAGGCTGTGGCGTCATGAATCTACTGAACCCTCTGACAGGCGACACCCTTCTCTAACCCCGACCTGACGTACCTTTAAATCCTTCACTCACCCAAGCAAAGAGCAGATACTCGGCCGCTTGACCCGGCCTTATATCTGCATTGTATCTGCTCAGGCTGAACTACAGTGGCTGGACCAACTGGCTTGATAGGCAACTTCATGTGAACGCCATGGCCCGCTCAGCAGTCCAACCACCATCACTGTCTATCTGGTTCCACTAGTCTTACCCTGCTTAACAACCCCTGTGGTATGAGGAACCTTTCATGAATTATGTCTCTTGTTCTGTCTTAATGAAGAAAAGATCCTGGTTTCAATAATCCATCACAAGAGGTGATTTTGGGCACTGTATCCAGAGTCTACATGTTTACAGAAACCTGACATGTACGTAGTTATTCTAAAACCATCAAATATTATTCAAAAATCATCAAAAACACTTGTTTAACATGTTAGTGACTTGGATAGGAAACACATTATTGCATCAATGTAAAATGAAAGATCATTTTTCAGATCAGAACATTTTTAACGGATTTAAAATATATACTATACATCTGTAGTGTGAAATAAAACTATTACATTTAACTCATTCAGTGTGTTTGTCAATCAGGTCTCTGGATTCAGTTCCTCAGAGAGCTCAGAGCTGTTGTCCGGAGCTGTAAGGTCAGAAACAAACTGTTTGTGTAAAGTCCACTCATCCTGCACTGAACTTTTGTAAAAGGAAATGTCTTGAAAAAGTTCATGTGCACAATAATTTAAAACCCCTTTTAATCTACAGCAGAAAGTGTGTCAGATCAGTTGAAATGGAATAAAAGTAAGTTTTACTTACGAGTTTGAGGACGTCCTGCTGAAATCAAAAGAAAAGACAATAATTTCAGTTACAGTTGTAAATGGCAGAATATGTTTCGTCACCTTATCCCCAGTGAATATGATCCCCTCCTCTATTCACTCTATTGTGTTTAGTCCTAACTTTATTTCTCTTCTTGTCACTTCTCTCCCACATCATCATGGTAGAGTCATATTATCATGACTCACAGGCTCTGAGCCTTACAGCGCTTACTGTTGTTGCTTCAGATTGTGGGGTGCAGGGAACTGGTGCTTGTTTCAGGATAAAAGCATCAACTCAAAGACTAAAATCAAAGGACTGAAAAAGTCAATTAAGCAGATAATCTTTCCATTTTTCTCTCTCACCTTTCTTCCTTTTGTAAGCCATGAATCCAGCTGCAGCGATGAGGACGAGAGCAACAACAACCACTGCAGCAATGATGGTGACGGTCATGTGACTGGACTTCTCTGATGGACAAAACAACAACAACACAAATGAAGACTGGTACAGATAAAGCAGGTTAGAACAGAAGTACATCCATCAATGATTTATTCATACATACATGTGGGTTTGTTGCTGTGAACTAAGACTGACTTGGAGTTGAGTTAATACAGTATAATCAATGATTTTGTCTATTATCTTAAAAGTGTGTCTCTAAAAATATATTAAAACCCTGATGTGTTGGATTTGAAAGACAGACAGTGACAGTGTAAATTAAGAAATAAATACATCATAAATAAAAAACCCTGTAACTAAAACACTTAAACAAAGCTAGAAAACGAATGTATTTAAAAATGATCAAAGTTACGCTCACATTATCTGACCAGTGATCCTGCAGTGAGCAACGTGCATTTGTTTAATTAAATTATTTAATTCGTTGTTTATTATTCGTTTTTTGAAGATGAATTGGAGGACAAAAGCTAAAATACCACAGACATGCAGTCCCACTCAGCACCCTCTAATCTCAGTCTTCTTACCCCAGTTGGTCCTGATCGCTGCTTTGTCCAGTTTGGTGACGATGTCGTCCTTCACACCAGAGAGCTGAAACACACAGTCGTACCTCCTCCAGTCTTCAGGTGTGACTGATGAAAGGTTCAGGTCAACACTCATCTGGAAGGATCCATCGTGGT
The DNA here is from genome assembly GCA_008360985.2 of Macquaria ambigua. Taxonomy (NCBI): domain Eukaryota; kingdom Metazoa; phylum Chordata; class Actinopteri; order Centrarchiformes; family Percichthyidae; genus Macquaria; species Macquaria ambigua. The sequence continues at coordinate 3,293 of VMKM01004929.1, forward strand.
TGGGGAGGATCTCTCCGTGGTCCACGTCCTCATGAAGCTCCTCTCCATCTTTCCTCCAGAACATCACGGCTCTGTCAGGGTAGAAACCTGTAGCGTGGCAGCTGACTGGAGAGGAGGGAGTCTTCTGGAGGAGAGACACTGAGGGAAGGTCTGGAGAGAGAGAGAGAGAGAGAGAGAGACAGAGAGAGAGAGAGAGAGAGAGAGACAGAGAGAGAGACAGAGAGAGAGAGAGAGAGAGAGAGACAGAGAGAGAGAGAGAGACAGAGAGAGAGAGAGAGAGAGAGAGAGACAGAGAGAGAGAGAGAGAGAGAGAGATTTTTGATTTTTAGAACCAACCTTTATTTTCCACTATGATCACTGTGAAAAATCATGACATATTACAGAAACAGAGAAAAAATTCACATAGTGTCAAGAATTACACCAACTCATGTCCAAAGACTAAGTGTCCCTCTGAGACAGAGCAGAGCACCCCCTCATAACCCCACATTTGCTGGAAGCTCTGCAGGTCCTGAACAGCTCTGTAAAAACTAAACTCTAACAACAGTCTTGATTTCACCATGTTGAGAAAAACAGGAACCACATCAATGTTCGAGCCTTCTTCCACCTTCCTCCTGCGACTCAGATACACCGCCAGCTTTGCCTGTCCTAACACAAAGTTCAGAATCTGGCATTTCTCTTTGTGTCGACGAGTGTATTTAAAACCACAAATAAAAACCTGTTTCATAAAAACTTCCCCACATCTGTTAAAAATGGTGCTTAACAAGACAAACAGAGCTGAGAGACGAGTGCACTCAGAGAAACAGTGAAACACCGTCTCTCTCTGATCACAGAAAGGACATCTGTCCTCCACAGCAGCATTAATTACAGAAACAAAAGAGTTCACGGCCACAATGCCGTGCAGGATCCTCCACTGTAGGTCTGCATGTTTCTTTGACAGAGGTGGTTTGTACAAAGACCTCCATGCTGGCTTGACATCAGGGCCTAAGTCCAGGTAAGTCCTCCACGGCGTGTCGGTGCGGTCATTTAGTTTATTCCGGTTTAAGATTTTTACCATGAGTCTGTACAGAGTCTTCCCCGAGGCGCCCTCCAGGGACACACCCACTGAGTCCACAGGCTCGAGTAAAGGACCAGAACAGTTTTTAAAATCCGGGAACAGTCGAATGGAAGGAAAAGGGTCCTCACAGTTCTGCTGCAGTGAGCCGTCGCAGAAGCCATTTAAAAGAAGACACTGTTCTGCTGTCAGCTTTTGACTCCAGTGCTTCAGTACCTGACTCATAACCCGAGTGGACCGTAATCCCAGCTGAGCAGCCAGTCCAACAGGATCATCCAACCTGGGTCCCGCCAGCTCCACCACCTGCCCCAGAGTGGAAACACCTGCAGCTCTCAGAAATCTGGATAAAGTGGGTCCACTCCAGCTGGGACAGTCCAGAAACCCTCCAAACAGTACAGGTTCCTGTAGGAGCCAGTACAGAGAGTCGGCCTGTTCCCTCCTCTGCTTCCTCAGTAAAATCCACACTGAGAAAACACTTCTGTAAAACGCTGGCAGAGATGAAGTGTCCAGACTCCTGCAGTCCATCAGGAACAGAGCCGGACCCAGTCTCAGACCACCACACCTCTGCAGGATGCAGCAGGATAAACGTCTCCATACCAGGTCTGCAGGTCCGGCGAGGAGTCTCTGTATGAACTGAAGGCGGAAGGCAGCGCCCCTGCTAGCTAGATGAACCAGACCCTGTCCACCCTCCTCCTTTGGCAGAAACAGGATGCTCTGAGGGACCCAATGCAACTTGTCCCAGAAGAAATCCACTAACACTGCCTGAATGCGAGACAGAAGAGAAACTGGGGGGTCGACACAGGCCAACCGGTGCCACAGAGCAGCAGAGACCAGATTGTTTAAAATCAGTACACGGCCTCTGTAGGACATTTTTGGTACAAGCCATTTCCATTTCTCAAGCCGACCTTTGACCTTTTCTAAAACATTTTCCCAGTTTTTCTTTACAAACATTTCGTTACCCAAAAAGACTCCCAAATATTTCAGCCCTCCTTTCTTCCACATCAAGCCTCCAGGTAGCCTAAGCTGACCCCCCAGCCTGTCCCCAACCACGACAGCTTCACTCTTTCCCCAGTTAACTCTGGCCGAGGAAATGCACCCAAACTGATCTACAGTGTTCGTTAAAATGTCAATGTCCTTCTGTGAGTTAACCAGGGCTACGACATCATCGGCGTACGCCGACAGTTTAAAAGAGACGTCGCAGCCAGGAACACAAACACCACTCAGGTTGTTCCTCAGCTTGTGAAGCAGAGGTTCGATGGCCAGAGAGTAGAGCATGCCGGACAGACAGCAGCCCTGTCTGATCCCCCTCTGAACACTAAAAGGAGCACTCAGACCTCCATTTATTTTCAGCACACTCGCAATGTCACAATACAGAACCCGGATCTTAGCTATGAAACCTGGGTTGAAACCAAAAGCAGCTAAAGTCTGCCACAGATACTTGTGTTCAACCCGGTCAAAAGCTTTTTCCTGGTCTATTGAAATCAGACCAGTGTCTACAGCCAATGAGCCAGAGACCTCCAAAATATCCCGAATCAAAGTGATGTTGTCACTGATTAGCCTGCCGGGCACACAGTACGTCTGATCAGGATGGATGATCGATGCCATCACCTCTCTGAGTCTGGAGGCCAGGACTTTGGACAGTATTTTATAGTCCGTGCAGAGCAGAGAGACAGGTCTCCAGTTCTTTAGCTCCTGCAGGTCTCCCTTCTTGGGCAGTAAGGTGATGACTGCCCTCCTGCAGCTCAGAGACAGCCGTCCTCCATCCAGGCAGTTGTTAAAAACCTCCAGCAGGTCTTCTCCCAACACAGACCAGAAGGACTTATAAAAGTCAACAGGGAGACCATCAATGCCAGGAGCTTTCCCGCTCTTTAGGCTCATCAGAGCAGTATGCAGTTCCTGCAGAGATAACTGAGCCTCCAACTTTGTGTTGGCTTCAGTCTCCACCTGAGGAAGACCTGTGAAGAAGCTGCTGCACACATCTGGGTTTTCTGTAAGTTCACTTTTAAATAGATCTTTATAAAAACAGACTGCAAATTTCCTGATCTCAGAGGAATCGGAGATTGCAGAGCCGCTGCTGGATCGCAGGGAGTGAACTATTTTTCTTTGTCCATTCTTCCTCTCCAGACCAAAGAAGAACTGAGAGGGGGCATCCATCTGTGTGATGTTAAGAAACCGTGATCTGACCAGAGCACCTTCTGCTGCAACGCCCAGCAGGTTGGCTAAAGCCCGCTTTTTGGATTTGAGGGAATTTAAAAGCCCTCGATCTCCTGTAGACTCTGCTCGACTCTGCAGTTCTACCAGCTGAGTCTCCAGGTCCCTCATAGATCTGGTTATGTCTCTAGTGACATTACTAGTGAACTGTTGACAAAGCTGCTTAATCTGAGTCTTGCCAAAATCCCACCATTGTTGGACACTGCTAAAAACAGGCATAGATTTTCTGTGAGCTAGCCAGAAATGTTCAAAAGCCGCTCTAAAAGCTTTGTCATGGAGCAGGGCAACATTAAAATGCCAATACGCACTTTGCAGACGCACATTTTTTATAAAAACAGAACAAAAAACCAGACAATGATCTGAGAAGCCCACCGGGTTGATGTGACAGCTGTTAAAAATGTTCACATGATGTTTAAAAGCGTAGAGCCTGTCTAGCCTGGCCAGAGATAAACAATTGTCTTTGGAGTGACTCCATGTATACTGCCTGTGATTTCTGTTAAAAATCCTCCACACGTCTGACAGCTCATGAGCCTCAGTCAGCTGTCTGAGCCTGCGTGATGAAGCAGGGTGAGGCTCCTGGTGGTTCCTGTCCAACTGTGGATTTTCAGAGCAGTTAAAATCACCTCCTAAAAACAAATATTCATCACTGTTACAATTTTTGATGGTTTCACATAAAACATCCAGTGCTTGGAGTCGCTCCACCCCCTTAGTAGGAGCATAAATATTAAGAAAAACCACAGTGATCTTCTCAAACTGTGCCCTGACCTTCAGCAAGCTGCCTTTAATGATCTCCTCAGTGTCATATGAAGAAGGTAGGAAACTTCTGGAGAAGACCACCCCCACTCCTCCACTACAGCTGGACCTGTGGCTCAGGATGACCTCTCCATCCCACCCCCTCCTCCAGTCAATCTCATTGTCTGCATCGCTGTGTGTTTCCTGAATCAGCATTACATCCACCTTCTTCAGCTTCATCAACTTAAAGAAGGAAGCTCTTTTCCCATCATCCCTTGCTCCATTTAAGTTTAAAGTGCCCAGTTTAAAATCACACATAAAGAGAGGGAAGGTGGATAAAAACACAACAATATAAAAGCAGACCGAGAGGAAAGAGAGAAACCAGACCCTTTGTTTAAAAATCATCATTATCTGTTAGGATTTGTGCTCTTACTTTGACAATCAGTTTCTTTAAACGATAGATTTCCTGCTCTGTAAGGACAAACTCTCCAGCATTTCCTGAGGTTTTGGTCAGAAGCTTCGCTGATTCAATGAAAAGCTTCAAATCAGAGAAGTGATCTTCTACTTTGAGCTGTCTGGTGCCTTTAGTTCCCTGCAGGAACTTCTTAATGTCTGCAGGAGAGTAGAGACTCTGCTCCTCCTGGGTCAGTAAGGACTCGCTCTCTGACTCTGCTGGGGATTTACCAGCTTTGCTCCCTTTAATGATTTTAGAGGCTTTTACATTTCTTTGGACAGGTTCTGTGTTTTTCCTCTTTTGTGACAGTTTCAGTAACTCATCATCTGACATGTCTTCATCATCAATGAACTGTTCCTCACACAGTGAGAGATCATCATGGGGCTTTTCACTGTTCACACACTCAGTCTGTTTCACTTAATCAATTATTTCTTTTTCTTTTTCTCCATCAGCCTGCACGCTGTCCTTTCTCTGCAGCTGATCTCTGCTTTTTACCGACACCTCCCCACCCGAGCACGCAGAGGGGTCACCGCCGCCAGAAACCGTGGCGGCCGGGGCCCCCCCGGAGCCCCCGGCGGAGCCGCCGTCTCCGCCCGCCGTTCCCGGAGCGGGTGGCCCCCCTCTGGGCGCTGGGGCCACGAACCCTTCTCCTGCAGCCCGCTGCCGCCCCCCCGCTCCCCCCGGGCAGGAGCGGATCAGATGTCCCTCTGCACCACAACCAAAACATTTCATGGTCTCCGACGTGGCGAAAACCATGTAGCTGAAACCGTCTACTTTAAAACTAAATGACAGATTAAGTTCATCGCTGTTGTCTTTTAGCACCATGAACACCTGTCTGCGGTGACATACTACGTGTTTCAGCAGGGGGGATTTAGAGCCCAGAGACGTATCCCACCACCTCTCCCACCGCTAAGGAGACCTCCTCCACCGAACAGCTGACCGCCGGCACCATTTTGACAGCATGACGGCGTGTCAGCTTCTCAAACTCGGCCGCGGCCTCCACCACGGGCATACTGCCCAAAACCGAGCCGGTAGCCCCGCTACCAGACCCAAAACACACCTGAACTACAGATACACCTGTCAGCAAACTGTAGCAAAAGAAAGAAAGACGAACAAACACATAAAATAGCGAAAAAAAAGAGAAACTACACTCACGCCGAAACTCCTCACAACGCCACGCTCCACTCACTCCACCATTCACACAGAGAGAGACAGAAAGAGAGAGAGAGAGACAGAGAGAGAGAGAGACAGAGAGACAGAGAGAGACAGAAAGAGAGAGAGAGAGACAGAGAGAGAGAGAGACAGAGAGAGAGAGAGACAGAGAGAGAGACAGAGAGAGAGGGAGAGAGAGAGACAGAAAGAGACAGAAAGAGAGAGAGAGAGACAGAGAGAGAGAGAGAGAGACAGAGAGAGAGAGAGAGACAGAGAGAGAGAGAGAGACAGAGACAGAGACAGAGAGAGAGAGAGAGAGAGAGAGAGAGGGAGAGACAGAGAGAGAGAGAGAGAGAGAGAGAGAGAGAGAGAGAGAGAGGAGGAGAGGAGAGAGAGACAGAGAGAGAGAGAGGACAGAGAGAGGAGAGAGGTGGAGAGAGAGGTGAGAAGGAAAGACAGAAAGAGAGAGAGACAGAGAGACAGAGAGAGAGACAGAGAGAGAGAGGACAGGAGACAGAGAAGGAGAGAGAGAGAGAGAGAGAGGAGAGGGAGAGACAGAGAGAGAGACAGATAGACAGAGAGAGAGAGAGAGACAGAGAGACAGAGAGAGAGACAGATAGAGACAGAGAGAGAGAGAGAGACAGAGAGACAGAGAGAGACAGAGAGACAGAGAGAGAGACAGAGAGAGAGAGAGACAGAGAGAGACAGAGAGAGAGAGAGAGACAGAGAGACAGAGAGAGACAGAGAGACAGATAGAGAGACAGAGAGACAGAGAGACAGAGAGAGACAGAGAGAGAGAGAGAGACAGAGAGAGAGAGAGACAGAGAGAGAGAGATGTACCAAATTTCATGGCAAATTCATCCAATAGTGGTTGAGATATTTCAGTCTGGACCAAAAATGTCAACCTGCTGGTGATGCTAAAGGAAAAGTCAGGGGATCACCAAAGTCATTAGAATTCCCAACTAAGCTGCTTAAAGACATTTTACCCTTAGTTAGCATTTCTTTACTAGATATGATCAATCTGTCCTCACTAAAAGGCTATGTGCCACAGTCCTTTAAAGTAGCTGTAATTAAACCTCTTCTTAAAAAGCCCACTCTTGATCCAGGGGTTTTGTCAAATTATAGACCTATATCTAACCCTCCTTTTCTCTCAAAGATCCTTGAGAAAGCAGTCGCCAATCAGTTGTGTGACTTTCTACACAACAATAGCTGTTTGAGGATTTTCAGTCAGGATTTAGAGCATCATAGCACAGAGACAGCACTGGTAAAAGTTACAAATGACCTTCTGATTGCATCTGACAAAGGACTTGTCTCTGTACTTGTCTTACTAGATCTTAGTGCCGCATTTGAGGAATCTTGGAGTTATCTTTGATCAGGATTTGTCCTTTAACTCCCACATAAAACAAACTTCAAGAACTGCCTTTTTTTCATTTACGTAACATTGCAAAAATCAGGCACATCCTGTCTCAAACAGATGCAGAAAAACTAGTCCATGCATTTGTTACGTCTAGGCTGGATTATTGCAACTCTCTACTATCAGGCTGCTCCAATAAGTCCCTTAAGACTCTCCAGCTGATCCAGAATGCTGCGGCACGTTTACTGACAAGAACCAGGAAAAGAGATCATATTTCTCCAATATTAGCTTCTCTTCACTGGCTCCCTGTAAAATCCAGAACAGAATTTAAAATCCTTCTCCTCACCTTCAAAGCCCTAAATGGTCAGGCACCATCATATCTTAAAGAGCTCATAGTACCCTGTTACCCCACTAGAGCACTGCACTCCCAGAATGCAGGGTTCCTTGTGGTTCCTAGAGTCTCTAAAAGTAGAATGGGAGCCAGAGCCTTCAGCTATCAAGCTCCTCTCCTGTGGAACCAGATCCCAGTTTGTGTACGGGAGGCGGACAACCTCCTCACATTTTAAGAGTAGGCTTAAGACTTTCCTCTTTGATAAAGCTTATAGTAGGGCTGACTCAGGTGAGCCCTGAGCCACCCCTTAGTTATGCTGCTATAGGCCTAGACTGCCGGGAGACTTCCTATGATGCACTGAGCTCCTCTCTCCTCCTCTTCCTCTCCATCTGTACGCCCTCATATCCCATCAATGCTTGTTACTAATCCAACTTCTTCCCGTAGTTGTGTGCTTTCTCTCCCCTTTCTCTCTCCTTCTGTTGCTTTCTGCAGGTGTTTCTGCCCCTGGAGCTGTAGAGTCTGGATCTATGGTTGCACCTGCTGCCCCCGTGCTCCTCCTCTGCACCCACTGCTGCTGTTACTGTTATT